>CABHPH010137098.1:39553-53108 GCA_902168325.1 Peromyscus nudipes
TGTGTGTGTGTGTATGTGTGTGTGTAGATGTAACCAACGGTCTTATTAAATAAGAGACACAGAGCCAATGTAAACATAAAAGCCCAAGAGGTCAGAGCTAAGAGCCTTACCCGCCTGCCGCCAGCTAGCCTCTCCCGCCAAGAGACCTTTCCGAAACAGGAGCTACTTCCTGTGTGTTTGTCTTATAAAGAGTTCTTGTTCTTCCTTCTCATTGGTTGTAAACCCAACCACATGACTGTCTCGTCACTGCCTGTCTGTAGGTCACTCCAGGTCTTCTATGGTTGGTATTGAGATTAAAGGCGTGTGTCTCCAATGCTGACTGTATCCTTGAACACACAGAGATCTACCTAGTTCTGCTTACCAAGTGCTGGGATTAAAGGCGTGCACCACCACTGCCCTGGCTTTCCCTATGGCTTGCTAATAGCTCTGACCCCCAGGCAACTTTATTTATTAACATACAAATAAAATCACATTTCAGCACAAATAAAATACCACTATGTGTGTGTGTGTGTGTGTGTGTGTGTGTGTGTGTGGCAAAGACAAAGGAAAAGAGGAAAGGAGAAACATCAGCTATGGAGAAAAAGCATCTGCATAAGATGAGGTGAAATGCAAGAGGTAGATTTCTTAATTTTTAATGTTCAGCAATGTAGGAAGCAGGCCACACAGATATCCTACTGGATGACACATGGCATGGATTAGTTGGAGTAGATGTCCAATTTCTTGCTTAACCCCATGTCTTGGTTCATTTTGTGCTACATAAGAGGATACCACCAACTGTAATCTAAAATGACATTTGTCTCACAATCCTGAGGGTCTGGAAATTCAATGCCAAGGTGCTAGTAAGGCCTTGCTTACGAAGTGGTCACTGGGTGGGAAGTCAAGGGCCAGAAAGGCAAAAGGGAGAACAAGGAAGGCGGAGGGACACTGGCCCTTCTCACAAACCTCACTTCTCAATTCTGCCACAAATGCAGTTAAGCTTCACTATGAACTTTGCGTGGCTCATACCATTGCCCCTGTCACAGTCTAGGACAGTCATGGAGAGATGGTATCACTTCATATAGCCTCACAGGAATCCAGGCTCCTTCTCTCTCGTGATATGCAAATCTCTAACATTTGGTCTCAAGGTTACTGTAAAGCAAGGAGGAGATGTTAAAAGTTGTATATAGGGACTGAGGGTTGTGACTAAGCCTGCAAGGGAGCGAGCCTGCAAGTGGCATGTGAAACTTCTCCTTGCATTTGATTGGATAGAATTCAGAATCATGACCCAAATCTGATTGCAAAAGAACCTGGGAATTGTTTTACTTTGCGCTCAGAGGGACATAAACTGTTTTTGGTGGACATACATTAACAAGCATGACTCGTCATCGTGGCACTCTGGCCAAGCAGCAATCAACAGTGAGTCCTTAAATCAATGAGGTCTGCTCCTTCCCTGTTGGCACCCTGGAGGCCTGTGCTCAGCATTCTTTGGAAGACTTTTAATTTGCACACTTATTACTTGTCTGTGTCTGTGGCTTGAATGAAGAAAATTTTTAGGGTTTCAGACTTTCTGTGGAAACTTGAAACTTAATTCGAAGTGCATGGTAGAGTCTAGAGATGCCATTCCCTGCCCAAATATTTACTATATCACTACTGTGACAAGACAAAAAAAAATATACATGTAAGAAGAAGAAAGAAAAAAGGAAAAGAAAAGAGAAAAAGGAAAAGAAAATATTGACTTCTTTGTCCTAAACTGGAAGATAGGTTATTAGTTAAGCCCCTATCTTTAAAGAACTTGACTTCTTTAAAATCATAACACTTTACATGAGTTAGGAAAATGAGAACGGAATCTGTGTGTGATACAGGACATAGTTCTTCCAGCCATGACAGTAGAGTTGACTTAGATCCTTACGTACTTTATACAGGTCAACCAGGTGCTGGTCCACACATACACTGCCTTCCAGGGCTGTGATTCACACAAGCACTTGTATTCCTGGCTAGAACTTCCAACAAATGCTAGACAAGCATAGTAACTTTCCTTCCAATTTTAGTGTTTTTAGAGAGAGAGCTATATAAATACAGTACTGTTTGAAACAGGAAAACTAAATCACCAAAGTTTCATATATGTGCATATATAAATTTGTTTTGTAGTATATAGATCATGCACATTGTTTCCCCATATTGTCTGTTTTATTAAGTGCTTACAGACAATGTCATTACAAGGGAGACTGAAGCTCAAAATGTGAAATCATGATAAACACAGAGTACTGTATTTGTAAATCCTCCAGTTGCATGGCTAGTTGTCTCTAAGTTTTAAATGTCATTACTAAACCACACCACCCCAGATTACTTATACCAAAAATAACAGCTGGCTTTTCAATTAATTTGAAAATGAATTTAATCTATACCAGGTACATGTGCAAGAGGTGAAGTAATTCCTGGCACCCTTCAACTGATACCCTATCTTCCAGTTTAGGGCAAAGTATTTAACATTCAGAAAAATTACACATAAGATAGTATTTTATGATTTTTTTCCCTGGGAGCAGCACACCAGGCAGTATGTGCAGGCAGTACACCTGTAAACCTAGCATTATAGTAGGTGCCGAGGGAATAAACAGGCCACTAGAAAGAAATCTGGACAATGAGTCAGGCAGAGAGCAGCTGGTGGAGAAATCAGACAGAATGAGAGCAATCTGGGGAAGGTATCTGAATTCCCTACAACAGTTTGCAAGCCTTAGGTGAAGAAGTTAGAACTCTGGGTCCCGTAACAAAGCCTAAGCTTGCTTCGGGGTAAAAGGATGAAACCACATAGTTTAGACAGAGCTGCCATTTAAACAGTGCATGGTTATTATTTCTAAATCACCTACTATGTGTCAATCTCAGGCTTCTGCAGTATTGGCTCCTTGGATGATCCGTTTCTTTGCAGGAAACAGGGTATCAATAGGGCTATAAGAGGTGATTACCGTTGAATATTAACCCCTTAGCAGGGAAGCACCTTCTCCTCCCCATGAAAACACACTGGGACTGCTACAGGGGTGGATAGCAACTTGGCGACAAAAAATAAATATGATTCTGGACTGTAGAGCTGAGATGCAAGTTTGCTTGACTTCACTCAAATTGACTACATTTTCCATTTGAGGTGTGTGTGTGTGTGTGTGTGTGTGTGTGTGTGTGTGTGCTGTACATTGCTTGCTTGGATTTTTTTTTTAAGATGACCTAAAAGGAATTGCTTGTCATACAAAGGCTCAGTAAGCTGAGGCCACCGTAGGAATGAAGGGATAAGCAGGGAAAGAGCCTTGGAAAGAGAAACACAGACACAGGTTGGAGCAGACGCTAAGCCTGGGCCAAAGAAAAACCCACCAGAGCAAATGGGGAAGGATGAAAGGTGAATGGGCAGAAGGTGCAGGCCTGGCTGGAAACAGCCTCGGGGAGAAATACCACTGAGGCCAGCCACCTGTTCTTAAAAGATCAGAGCCTCCAGAAAGGGAGAGAAGTCCTAAGTGGTACAGGGGAAGGGAATGAGTGAAGAGGTTGTGGAGAGCCAAAGCAAACTGACTGTGACCTTTAGGTACCCATGTGTCTTTATCTGATCATCATCTTCAGTTTGATTCTGATTTGTGATCAACTGAGAGTGAAAAAATCTCTTAATTCCCTTGAGAATTTAGAAAGCACAGACTTGAATCAGTTTCTGATCTTGCCTGGGTTTCCTGAGCTCCGGTCTTATCTTCCTCTTGTCTGTGGTCCGGCAACAATTCTGTCTGCCTTCTTATTAGTTATTTTTTTTTCTGTCCAATTCCCTCTGGTTCCGAGTAAAGCTGAGAAAGAGAAATAAAAATCACAAGGACTTCAACTTCACCAAACTTCCCCCAGCTGTGGAAACCATCTCATCACAGAGTGGCGGGCACTAGTCAGGTGTTCAACTGATATTGCCAGCACAGAAGTGGCCCACTCTGTCACAGACCAGCACTAGGGGCTTGAAACCAATCTTGTCTTCTAGCCTAAGCACCCTGATGACGTTTATCTAAAGGCCATTTTGAAATGTTCGCCTGGATTCTGATGTGGAATGTGCACTGTGTCCACTCTCATCTCTGGAGCTTAAATTCAAACATCGCTCTTCTGGGAGGACTCCAAACCAAAAACAAAACAGATAACTGGACGTGTGAGAGCAGAACAGTAACAGCGAGCAGCAAGGCGGCTCATGTGCTAGCGTTTTGCCCATAGAAGATATCATGCTTATCACCCATGAATAACACGATCCGGCCCAAGGTCACTATTTCCTGTCTCCTTGTCAGGGAGAGTGACCAGGTGCTGTGGAATTGTTGGGGACAGCAAGACCAGAGAGTCTTTAGGGTTCTTTCTTAGTCTGTTGAAACCAGCTCTTAATGTCACCCAGACCTTCTGTTGATTTTCCTTTCAGTAGCTCCTCAAAGCTGAAAAGGAAGATGCCAGAGAGAAAGTGTGCTGACAGAGAAGGGGCTGGGATTTCAAAGCACTCTCTAATTGCTCTGTAATGATTGTGTTTCCTCCTCCTATTATTTGTACTTTCTAAACTGTGCCTGACCCCCTTAACAAAACAAAACAGACAAGAGCATCTTAAGAACACAAGGTTGACTGAAAACAAAAAAACAAAAACATGGGAGAACAGGAAGGTCAAGCTTGGGGGAGGGAGAGTAGGAGAGCAATGAAAGAGATATTTGATAGAGGGAGACTGTGGTGATATTGTGTTCCCCAAAATATTGTGCACCCTAATAAACTTACCTAGGGTCAGAGACAGAACAGCCACAATATTAAACATAAAGGTTAGGCAGTGGTGGCACACACCTTTAATCCTCGCATTCCAGAGGCAGAAATCCATCTGTTCAAGGATACAACCAAGCATGGTGACTCACGCCTTTAATCCCAGGGAGTGATGGTAGAAAGCAGAAAGGTATATAAGGCGTGAGAACCAGAAACTAGAAGCATTTGGCTGGTTAAGCATTTTGGCTAGTTAAGCATTCAGGCTTTCGAGCAGCAGTTCAGTTGAGATTCATTCTGGATGAGGACTGATAGGCATCCAGTTTGAGGAAACAGGACCAGCTGAGGAACTGGCGAGGTGAGGTAGCTGTGGCTTTTTCTGCTTCTCTGATCTTCCAGCATTCACCCCAATACCTGGCTCCAGGTTTGATTTTATTAATAAGACTCTTTAAGATTCATGCTACAGGAGACATTATGGGGTAAGGGAGAAACCTGGTGCTAGGGAACTTCCCAGGAATCCACAAGGATGACCCAAGATTAGATTACTAGCAACAGTAGTGAGGATGCCTGAACTGGCCTACCCTGGTAATCAGATTGGTGAATACTCTGTCATCATAGAGCCTTCACCCAGTAACTGATGGAAGCAGATGCAGAGATCCACGGCTAAGCACCAGGCTGAGCTTCAGGAGTCCAGTTGAAGAGAGGGAAGAGGGATTATATGAGCAAGGCATATGGGAGACAGTTGTATAGCTGGGTCTGTTTGAGGGGCCCCTGGCAGTGTGATCAGGATCTATCCCAGGTTCATGAGCCAGCTTTCTGGATCCCATTACCTCACTCACCCCTGATAAAGCAGAGAGGGGCTTGGTCCTGCCTCAACTGAATGTATCAGGCTTAGGTGTCCCCCCATGGGAGAACTTACCCTGTTGGAGGAGGAGATGGGGGAAGAAGGGGGGGGCAGGAAGAGGGATGAGAGGGGGATCTGTGGTTGGTATTAAAATGAATAAAAAATAATTAAAAAACAAGCAGAAAAGAAGTAGTTCAGACACTTCCCATCTTAATAATGTGCTGTGCTCTACTGCCCACATTTCTGAAGTCACACTTCTGTGAGGTGCACTGGAAACATGTGCTGAAGGTCTGCAGCAGTGTGCTCACCACCACCCCCTCCACACACACACACACACAATGGTGTGTCTCACTGACCACCGTGAAGAGCGTGCCAGCCTCTGCTCAGTCTGTCTTCCCATTCAACTTCTGGGGCCTGTGAGATACTCCGCAAGTAAAGATGACTGTGGCCAAACCTGACAGACTGAGTGATTTCCAGCATCCGCGTGGTGAAATGGGAGAAGGGAAGCCTGCCAGCTGTCATGTGACCTCCATACATTGCATTGAATGCATGTATTGCTTTTTAGTCTGTAGCCATTAGCCATTTTCTTAATACCAATTCTGCCAATCCAGATACATGGAAGATCTTTCAGTGTCCAGTGTTTTCTTCAAATTTTCCCTGTCACAAAGTTTTTCATCTCTTTGGTTAAGTTTATTCCTAGATATATTTTAAACTGTTCAAAATAGGCTATTTTTCTTAGCAAGCTCACTGATAGTATGTGTGTGTGTGTGTGTACACTAAAGCTATTGATTTATGCACTTTTGTATGCTTCTTTACTGAAAGTATTTATCAACTATGAAAGCTTTAGGGTAGAGCCACCGGGTTCTTTTAATTATTAGAGTCATGCTGTCTGCAACTAAATTCTTCCTTGTAGTTTTAAACCTTTTGTATTTCCTCTTGTCTTTTATTGCTGGAGCACTATATTGAAGAAGAGCGGGGAGGGAGGACACCCTTGTCTCATGCTATACTTTAGAGAAAATGGTCCCACTTTTTCCTTGGTTAGAATAATGTTCATTATATGTTTATCATATATATCTTTTATTTTCTTGAGTTATGTTCCACCTATTCCTAGTTTCCTCAATACTTTTATAGGGAAGGTATGTAAGTTCAGTTTTCTGCAGTTATCAACATGATCAAGCATGTGATGTTTTTGCCTTTAAGTCTGTTAATGTGGTGCATTACATTTATTGATTTGCATATGTGGAGCCAACCTCGGATCCTTGGGATAAACCAGTTTGGTCGTGATGCATTTTGTTGTCCTTTTATTTCGTTGTTGCAGCCTTTAAGCCATGGCTGTCCAAATCAGCAACTGCAGCTCCACTGGTGCCAGCAGCAGTTAGGCCACAAGGGCCATAGCTGGAGAGAATTCCATTCCCTCAGGCTCTGACTTTTGCAAAGCTAAGAAGGGAATTTAACTAAACCTCTGTCCCTCTAAAGAACTAAAGATTTGAAGGTTAAGGTGGAATTCTGCTCTTCAGAGGGGCTGAATTCCACTTTAACCTCACCTCCTCTCCTTGCTCTTGTCCTCCTAAAAGTCCTCATGCTTCTCCTCACCCCTCCTTATAAACCCTTTCTCACCTGACTCCTCCCTACCACTTCCTGTCAGCTAGTTCCTGACTCAGCCTCCTGACTGCAGGTGAATTTTATTTAATCAAACACATCTTTTCATCATTAAACAAATGTTCCCGAGCGTAAACAAAAGTAACACATCTTAAAATAATATTCTACAATAATATGATATTCCTCTTCTTTTTTCTTTTCCTTCCTTCCTTTCCTCCCTTCCTCCCTTCCTCCCTTCCTCTCTTCCTCCCTCCCTCCCTTTCTTCCCTTCCCTTCCCCTCTTTCCTTCTCTCTTTCTTTCTTTCCTTCTTTCTTCTTTTCTTTTCTTTTTTTTTTCTTTTCTTTCCAAAACTGGATGTCTTTGTATACTCTTTGCTGTTCTGGAACTAGCTCTGTAGAGCAGATGTCCCTGAACTCACAGACATTGCCTGCCTCTGCCTCCCTAGTTCTGGAATTGAAGGTGTGGACCACCAACACCCAGCTAATGTATAATATTCTTAAGGTGATCTTGAATTCAGCTTTCTTTTTAAAGAGTTTTGAATGTGTTCAGGGAAATTTTGCTATATTGCTGCTACCCCCCACTGCCACTGTCTCTTCCTCTTCCTTGTCTCCCTCCTTTCTTCTCCTTGTAGTATTATTTCTTTGTTTCTTATTTTTGACATCTTAACCATGAAATGTCAAGGAGAGTTTGCTCTCTGATCAGGTCTATTTGGAGTTCTAAATGCTTCCTGTCATTAGAAGTCTATTTCTCTAGGTTTGGAAAATTGGGGGCAGTAATTTGGTTGAAAGCTTGTCTATGTCCTTAGCTTTTATCTTAGATAGTTCTTCTTTTCCGTATATTTTTAGATTTGATCTCTTGAGGGTATTCTGTCCTTCTTAGACTCTGTTTTCTTTACATATTTCTGTGAATGTTATTGTTTTGACCTTCTCCTCCATCCCTGACATTCAATTTGTAGTTTGATCCTATTTGTTGATGGTATTCTCTTCTCTACTTTTTATTTTATTGATTCTTTCATTTACAGAATTATGTTTGGTTATTTTTCTGTTTCTATATTTCCTTGCAGAATTTTTCTTCCATATTTCCAATTTTAATTTATTTTTGAAATTTGTTACACAAGTACTGTTTTTACCCATTTCCACAACTCTATCACCTTCTAGCTCCTTTTGTATTCCTTCCCTCTCAAATTCATGACCTCTTCTTTATATGTGTATGTGTGAATATATTTAGGCATGTATATATGTAGGAATGTATTTGTAGCTGGTTGTTTTTTACTCTTTTGGCTCTTTCCTTTTTGTCTCTTAGGGGCCCTCTACCCACTCCCAAATAAATCACAGGGAGGTTTATTATTACATATGAATACCCTAGCCTTAGCTTTTTTTTTCCTAGCCAGCTTTTCTTAAGTTAAATTATGCCATCTATCTTTTGCCTCTCTGGCCTTTTATCTTTCTCTATTTTTTGTACTTTTCTTTCCTTCTTACTCTGTGGCTTGCTGTGTAGCTGGGTGGCTAGCCCTGGCATCCTCTCTCTTCCTCCTTTTCTCGTTCCTTGTTCTTCTCTTCTGAGATTTCTACTCCTATTTATTCTCTCTGCCTGCCTTCCCTGCCTATCCTTTTTCCTGCCTCACTATTGGACTTTCAGCTCTTTATTAGACCCAATCAAGTGTGTTAGTCAGGCAAAGTAACACAGTTTCACAGAGTTAAACAAATGTAACATAAAAGAATGCAAGATGTATTTGCATCATTAAACAAATGTTCCACAGCATGAACAAATGTAACATATCTTAAAATAATATTCTGCAACATGTGTGTATGTATGTATGTATGTATAGATGTATGTATGTATAGATGTATGTATGTATAGATGCATGCATGGGAGAGAGAGAGGCAGAGAGAACATTTAGAGTTGCTTGTGTGTGTGTGTGTGTGTTTAGGGCTGGCCACTTAGGATAGGGTAAATTATCAGGGGCCTCATCCCTGAAAAAAACTAATTCACCCTGTCTCAGCAGCCATTGATTGCCTATAGCTCTTTATCTAGGGATGGGACTTTGTGAAATTCCCCCTGCCTACACTGACATTCGTTTGACATTATGCAGGTCTTGTTTAGGGCAGCTTCCTTGTCCTTCAATAAAATCCAGAATATAAGATCTTGTATCAGATCTTATGACCTTCTGGCTCTTACTATTGTCACCTCCTCTTCCTTGATGTTCCTTGAGCCTTAGATGTAGGAGCTGTATTGGATATGTATCAACTGGGAGCAAGAAACCCACAGTCACGTATGCTCTGCATTTGATCAGTTATAGGGCTATGTTAGAACCTCTTCTGTTAAAAAAAAAAGAAGCTTCTTTGATGAAGGGTAAGAATTAGACTTATCTGTAGATGCAAGTTTCTTCTGTACTTTTTATTTGTCCTCAAAGGTCCTGATTCTTTCACACATTTTGTTAACGTCCTGGTCTATATATTGAATTAATTTTGTAACTTTTCCATGTCTTGGATCACATTCTCATGTATTTGATCCTGCTAATTTGTCTTTGAACCTTTACAAAAGTCCTGTGAACTCTTCTTCCGGCAGCTTAGCTATGTCATCATCTTTGTTTTCTAGTGTTGAGAGGCTGTCAGCTTGTGACATTGTAATAATGGAGTTGTGTCACATGTTTGTGTGTATGTGTGTTGTGTTGTGCTTTCTGACTCCAATGGAGTCTTTCCTGCTTCTGGTTTGTAGCTCCTCCACCCTTTCCAACTATTTTTGTTTGTTTTGTTTTATGTGAGTCCTACTAGTTGGCCTTCTTCCCTTGTCTTTATGTTTAGGAGCAAAGTTGACTGCAATAATGGTCATGATGGTATGACAAACTCAGTGCTAACAGCAGAGGAAGTGTCTGTCTATAAGCATGCTATGCCTGAAAATCAGAACACACTTGTGTCTTTTCACAGTGTCAAAATGTATTAAGATAACAATAAATTCACTAAGTAGGATGGTTTCAAAGGCAGCAATTTGTCTGATAATCCTACTTTTCTTGGCAGTGTGGCCAAGGGGAGCATGGATTATTTTATCCTAGTCTTTCTTACTAATAACAAGTCTCATATCACACCTCATACAATGAGTCTGTGTGTGTGTGTTTTGAGTAGGATAAGCAAAGGTTAAAGAGGCTGCACCAGAGTTTTAAGAGGTTTCAGAATGATACCTCTTTAGGATGGTGGCAATGTACATAGAGTCTCCATTGACAAGATAAGGAATCACAGTTAGCTGCAGGGAAGAAACTGCTGCTCTTATAGACTGCTGCAGAGTCAGGGTAGAGAGTAACCCTGCAGAGATGTGACTAGTGGCCAGATGAAAGGGGAGGAGCAGGTCCAGAGCAGGACTGGGTGGGCAGATAGACAGAAGATCCTAAGAGATGAACAGGATGACAGGCAAATGGCAGTGAAATAGGCCATGTCAACAAGGGAAGCCAAGGACTGAGCCTGTGTTCCTTGATGCACACACTAGGTGTCAGATGACAGGTTGATGGAGGCTATGGACATTGTAGTAGTGGATGTCTACCTATTTCAGGGTACGAATGAAGGGGTTATACGCGTTCCCCAATCTAGTGTGTCTGATAAATTCTGGGGCTTGCTATCTCTGGTATGATTTTAATATGCCGACAGTCTTAATTCACCCTGATAAATTTATGTGGCAGCACCTTTTCTACTCCTTGGAATAAGTTGTTTATCGGTCTGTGCTGCATGGGTGTTGCTGGGTAGATGGTATTATTTGTGAATCCACTCAAGTCCACAGTCATTCCTCCCTCCCCCGCCCCAAAATGGAGTAAAAACTGCTTGTAAAGTAGAGTCTCTCAGGAAAAAGCACCCGGAAAGCATAAATTTACACAATATGGAGTAACTTAGTACAGGGCACAGCCTGATCTCAACAACTGTCTTCTTGACTTGTGTTCCTTGTGAACTTATAAAAAGATTTATTAATTTTTATTTTATGTGTCTGCGTGTTTTGCTGCATATGTGTATGTGCACCACATGTGTGCCTGCTGCTTGCAGAGTTTAGAAGAGGCATCAGATCCCCTGAAACTGGAGCTATGGATGGTTGTGAGCCATGCTGTGAGTGTGGGGAATGGAACCCGGGTCCTCTGTATGAGCAACAAGGGCTCTTCCATGGAGACATCTCTCCAGCCACACGTGCGGTGCCCCCTGAGATCTGTATACAGACATGCTAGAGTCCTGTTCATCAGTTTGAGAGATTCCATCTTGACATGCAGAGTCCTACTGTCTAGTATCGCCTGCTCCAAGGTTTCCTGAGTGTAATTCACAAAGTCCCAACTCAGTATCAATACTTACGAGATGATCTCTGTCTGCTTCAGTGGCCACCAGTGCAGTCCTGTTTGCAGTCACCTCATCTTTGATCTCCAGTCCTACATTCAGGCCCTCTCAATGCCACCTGCACCACCCCTCTGAGTCTAGATGCTCCCACTCCTGGCTCCACGTTCTGCCACTGCTGCTACCACCTCATGTTCCTCCCTTCTGTCTGTACAGTGTTTTCTTACCCGTTTATCTAGCTATTGCTGATGTAACTATTGTGAACAGTTCTATGGTGAGCATGGGTTTGAAGCTTTTTATATTTATTGTTCATTGGCTGATACTGTTTAAGGCCTATGAATGAGGAAGGGGAAGAAGGGCTTGGGATGGAGCCGACGTAAATTTACTTGTGTTTGCAATGAACTCCACAAGATACCAGAATGTTCTCGAGTTCAAATTCTGGGTAGAGTGCCAGTCACTTTATTTTCAGTATTACAATATCTGCAGCATTTCAAAACATTTTAATTCAGAATTAAAATCAGTAGGAAAAGAAGATATAGAATTGTGATAATAAGAACTTCTTCTACCAAATGATTCTTCTTCTAAATCAAAACTAAACTTTTCATTTCTGGAACCCACCAGTCTTGGGACCTTTAAATGTTGTGGTGTTGTAATCAGCTCTCCTCCAGCTCTTGACTCAGAGTCCTGGGTGGCCACATCTGTTTTTTTCACTTCATACCATCACTGTACCCAGGTCTTCACTCTTCTTTCCCCTCTCAGGCCTCTCTATAGACACATAGAACATGTACTGAACTCAACTGCTCAAAATAGAGCTCTGACTTCCTGCACAATGTTTTCCGCATCACAGTCACTAGCACCACCATCCCATAATACCTACCACAGCACCAGTTTTAATTTTCCTCAGCTCCCTTCTTACCTTCTTTTTCCATAATCAAGCATTCTTTTATTACACACAACTGCTTCAAATTTCAGAGTCCAAGGTGAGGCTTGGAAAGTCTGTCTTCACGCCCTAGTCCCAGGCTCTATCTCACAGCCCTTCTGTTCACAACAGTCACTCCCAACAGTAACCTTCCTTATTTCTCACAGGCCACCACCATCTCTTTTGAAAAGGATTACTTTAAAACACCAACTTAACCACTGAGGAGCTTCCACAGACTTCTACATACTTTCAACCCAGAGAAAGTCCTTTCAGCAGTCTGTGGAATGCTCGTCAACAGGTCATCTTCCACTCCTATGCCTGTATTTTCTGTGCACTAGACCCAAGGTCTTTTTGCGCATTAACTTAACTGTCCCTTGGTCATGTCCAAGGTGACTGACATCTTGTATATACTGTTGCTCTTGCCTCTGCTTGGAGTGGAGCCTTTCTACTTAGATATTTTCCTTTCTTCCCTTACTGCTCAAATTTTAGTTTCTCTGACCATCCCATCTGCTACAATAGCCTGTTGTTTCCTTTTGCTTTGCCTAGACTCATCTCTCTAGGACAATGATTGACTGTAGCTGAAGTTTTCTCCAGTCCTGCCTGGCCCACGGTCAGGACAAATCTCTCTCACCCGCCAGTCCCGCAGCCGCTCAGACCCAACCGAGTAAACACAGAGAGACTATTATATTGCTTACAAACTATATGGCCATGGCAGACTTCTTGTTTTCTAGTTCTTCTATCTTAAATTAAACCATTTCTATTAATCTATACTTTGCCACGTGGCTTGTGGCTTACCAGTAACTTACATGTTGGTGACTCAGCCTTCCTGTTCCCAGAATTCTCTTCTCTGCTTGTCCCACTTATACTTCTTGCCTGGCTACTGGCCAATCAGCATTTTATTTATTAACCAATAAGAGCAACACATTCACAGCATAGAGAACATCCCACAGCACTTCCCCTTTTCTTTTTTTTCAAGGAAGGTTTTAACTTTCACGTAGTAAAATTACATATAACAGAACAATTATCAAGCAAAAATTACAGTTACAATATCTAGTCTATTTGTATTTTGCAAAATTAAAGAAGATATTCTATCTACCCTACATTTGTGAGTCTAAGATTTCATATCTAACTTATCTTTTATCATAACTAAGGAAATTATAATTATCTAGTCTTCAACTACA
>CABHPH010137099.1:5947-44940 GCA_902168325.1 Peromyscus nudipes
TTCAGGGCCATCATGGAGACACCCTAGGTACAGAGCCATCATGGAGATACCCTGGGGTAAAGCACCATCAGGGAGACACCCCGGGTACAGAGCCATCATGGAGACACCCCGGGTACAGAGCCATCATGGAGACACCCCGGGTACAAAGCCATCATGGAGAAAGAAGAGAAGAGTTTCTTGAAGGGTGAGGAGAAGGTTCCTAAAAAGTGTCTCTTCTCTGAACCAAAGATGGTGAGAAGTGGGAGGTGTCTCCATTATACACAACTCTGGGTTACAAGTGGGGCAGAGGAGTAGCTCAGTTAATCCATTTATACTTCCCAGTAGCCAGTTGAGCTGGCTGTAACCTCCCAGCCAGCTCAGGCCCTTTGCTGAAATCTAGGGGTAGCAGTCCACTGTGCCTCCCTGCTCTGTTGGCTTTCGCTGGTGAACACACCAAGGGAGTCTGACTGGGGGAAACGTGCCCCCCGCAGCCATGGCTACAGGATACTTACACATCCATTATTCTCCTTTAAAAAAAAGAAAAGGGTACTTAAAGATTTGTTTTATGTTTATGAGTATTTTTCCTGTATGTATGTATGTATGTATGTATGTATGTATGTATGTGCACTGTGTCTGTGCCTGGATCAGGTCAGAAGAGGGCGAATCCCTTTGAACTGGAGTTATAGATGGTTTTAAGCCACCAAGTGGTTGCTGGGAATTGAACTTAGGTCCTCTGCAGGAACATCAAGTGCTCTAAACCATTGAGCCTTCTCTCCAACCCCTTAGTGCCTTGCTTTAAAATGCCATCAGGTGTCCTCTGGTCTTGTGACTATCCTACTATGAAACCTCCTAAAGCTCCCAGTTCCGGTTCTAGTGTCCAAGGACTATGCAGCCCTATTGGCCTAATCTTCTGGTCTTTTCTGGGAACTTTGCTGTGACAGAGTCACCATCTTCTGCCCCTCTTCATTCATGAGCAACCTCTGTGCCTCTGATCATGCATGTTTTCAAGTATGTGCTCCTTGTGTACAGAGCTCCTCGCCTGTGCCAGGCATCATGACCAGTGCAGGTAACACAGCAGGGGATGATGCAGATGGAGGTCTGTCTTTGGGTACCTGCAGGCCAGCAAGGAGGAGGACATTAAGCAGATGACCATGTGGCTTCCTGATCTGATGCTGTTCGTAGGAGGTATATTCTCGACAGTTATGGGGCCACGAAGAAGGAAGTGGTGTGTCCAGGAGGCCTCGGCTAAGGTGACATGTAAGCTGTGTTGACAGATGCACAGAGTGGAGAGGGGTTGCTAGGTAGGAAGATGCACAGACTGTCAACAAAGCCCCATCCACTGTCACTAAGCCTGGACCCTGCTAAACTCAGGGAGTGCCAGTAAGAGTGCCAAGGTGACAGACTGGCTCTTAGGTGACAACCTGTCTGGAGGCAGGTACCTGTCAATTTTGTCATATAATGTAGAGCTGACAGTTTCCTGCATCGTGCCTCTTCTCCCCTACCAGACTACAAGCCCAGGAACTGGGGTAGGCCCTTCAACAACAGAGTGTTCACATCATGCCACACAGCAGGGCCTACCAGGGTCTTGCTCAGGCACCAAGGCCCTCACTTCCAGCAGAGCTTGGCTTGGTGCTGAACATTGGGCACTTGCTGGGACTCTGATGGAGTGAGTGTAGTGCCCAGGCCTCTTCTCCCTTCTTCCCTGGCCCTTTGGGAGAGGCTCTACCATGAGGCCAAGAGCTTCCACTCCTGTGGATGTATAGACAGATGGCCCCTGAAGGACATACCTTAGCCAGGCATGGTGGTGGGCCTTCAATCCCAGTGCTCAGGAGGCAGGGGTACATAGTGAGACCCTGTCTCTAAAACCAAACCGAACCAACGCTACCCCAGAGTGCTCCTAGCAGGGGTTACACTCAGCGGTTCCCGTCGGAAAGCTGCCAGACTTCTGCCACCACAGCCAGGGAGTAGAACGACAGTAGCTTATCGCTGCTCAGCAGTGAAGGCACAAACTACTGATGGCGTATGATGACCTCACAGGCCTGTGGGGTGGAGTGGGGGGAGAAATGCTGCAGTTGCCTGCAACAGGCAAAACCAATCTGTGCTATTAAAAGTCAGTCTAGTGGTCACCTTTGTAGCAGTGACTCGGAAGGACACAAGGGTCTTTGGAGATATAGACAATGTTGTTTCTTGCTCTAGATATTGGCTATAGGAAGTAGGCAGTGTATCAAACTATATAAGTTGTCTACTCCATACTCGTCTGCATATGGGTTGGTATGGACAATGTACATCCATTGAAAGCTTGAAAAAGGCAACAAGCCAAGCCAGCTACCATGTCCTAGTGATCCAGAGTACTTTGGAACCAATTCCTGCCACCCCACAGCCTCCTACCCAGGCTAGTTATACAGTCAGCAAGCAATAAGGGTGATAATAATAATGTCACATGCACAGGAAGGCTGGAGACTTTGAGAGACTAGGTGACTGAAGTCACCCAGCATTCAGGAAGCTGATGGGCAGAGCCATGGGGTAAAAATAGTCTAGTCACAGAACTGGAAGCAAGGGGCATGCTGGGGTTTGGACCAAGGTTTGGGTCTCTAGGATGCATGGCAAGCTCTGTTAAGATAGGACTCCTGAGCCAACAACCTTGTGGGATGCTAAGCCTCACCAACTGAGTGAGGACTAGTGTCAATGATATGAGTTGCCAGTCACTGATGACAGTCACAGTCCCTGTGTGGCCCACAGTAGGTTCAGGGACCATGGTAGATTGGCAGACCTAGGCCTGTCTGGTGAAGCTGAAGGCACTGGAGCCCTGATGACCTCAGCCTGACACTACCCTAATGACTGTTTTCCTTTCTCTGCTCCTCCCCCTCCTTGGGAAACAACAGTGTTAGGATGCAGGGGATGGATGCGCTTTCACTGACCGGACTTCATGCAGGTTATATAGGTACTCTGAAATGGAGCCTCGGCCTTCTGCACAAAGGAAGCAAACGACTTCTGGTGCTCCTGCTTTCTCCTTGCCTCCTGATCCTCCAGATCCATTTCCTTTCCTTTTTCTCTCCTGTTCCAGCCAGAACCATCTTACTATCCAAAGGCAATGCCAAGTTCAGATGAAGGCACCCAGGCCATGGCAGGTCCCGTGGCAGAATCTAGCTTACCTGGGACCTGCATAGTCTTTCCCAGTTACACAGGATAGAAAATGCGTTCTTTCTTTTGCAGTCTCCCTTCTGCCTACAGAGGCAGCAACACGTCTGGAGTTTGGCCTAGAAAGGCAGCAACATGACTCTGCAGCCTTCTGGGAAAGCTTTTGTTTTGCTGAACTAGGCTTGCACCACCCTCCCCTCACCTTGGATGGGATAAGATGTCAAAGGAAAAGTTGAACAGCACTGTCCAGATGCCAATGGGCACTGAGGACCTTACAGCAGGACCTCCAGCCCTCCTGCCTCAGAAACCAAAGAACCTCACACTATGCTACACAGGCTGCTAGGATTCCATGGACCAGACAGCCAGGAAGCCAACCCCCATGTGCCTTCTTTCCAGAAAAGGACTCCTAGGAGACAGTGCTCAGAGCCAGGCACCTCTGGCTTGTCCTGTGTTGTGAGGTCGGAGGGACAAGTGCAGAGTCCCTGAACTTGCAGATGCACTGGGCAGGAAAACAGCAAGCTTCCTCAGCATGGTTTTAGCCGGGCGCAGGGTGACACTCACAATCATTTTAACTGACCTCAGGCTAGTGAGGCCTGCAGTGTTACGTGTGCTCTTGAAGAATCTGTGGTAACTGCATCCTTCTCCCCAACTGTCTTCAGCCCCCCAACTTAAGTCTCTCCGGGGTGGGGAAAGCGGTGAAGGAGAGCAAGTGAATGGGCTCTGGGCCTTGCATGGATTTGCCAGTGTCTGATTTGCCTGTCTGATGTTAGCCGGCAATGCCCTAGACTCTACCACCCCATTTCCTTTGGAAAAGGGACTCCACAGTGAAAACCAGGCTCTGCTAAGTGCTGGGACCCAGCCCAGACCTGCTGCTCCTCTAAAACAGGGAAGCTGCAGCCCTCAGAAGGGAAAGTGAGGTAGCCATGCTCAATACCAGAGCCACCAGATACTTTCACTTGTTATCATACCTGGTCAAGTCCTGCTCTGCTCTGCTTGCAGCATGTAGCACACAGCAAACTTTGTACCCAGTTGGCAAGCCCTTCAAGAGCTGTCTTTGCAGGCTGTTCCTCCTCTCCTCATTCTTTCCATCCTACCCCAGGGCCTTTGTACCTGCTGTTTCCTCTGTAGGAAAGCCCAGAGGGCTGGCTGGTTCTCATCAGTCAGGGCATGGTTCACACCTTTTCAGAGATCTCTTCCTCAGAAGCGTATCATCTTACTCCACTTGAACTCTCTGCCCAAACATCTTGCTCTTTCCTGTTTTCTCTTCCTGACTTATTTATCATCTCCATAGCCTATGAGTGTGAAGGGTGGATAGGTTCTCTGTGCTCTTCACTGCCAGATTCCTGGTGTTCAGTGGCTCCCAGCACTTATTAGAAACAAATGACTTCGGAGTAAATTAAGGAAGCGATTTCCTCAGATGCACACAACAGTGGCCCTGTCATGGGGGGAGGGGTCAGGGAGCCACTCTCTCCATCTGAATGGGGGTGGCAAAGCTACCAGCCTGCCAAGGGTCTATACTGGTCCCTCTGCATTAAACAAAGCAGCCAGCACAAATCCAACCTCAAAAGAGAGTGAGCCTGTTAATGATGTAAACATGGTTACAACCAGGAAAAAGCTTGGCCACGGCTTCTCCGGTCAACACAGAGCCATTATCTCTAATTGATCTCCAGACATCAGCTGCTGAGGCGGCTGAAACCCTCCTGTATCTTTCAGGTCTGGTTACAAAGCCCTAGGCTGCTGCCCATGGCATGGAGTCAGGCTTGTGAGTCCCTGCTTGCTGGGGTGACAGGTCTGCCTAGGCCTCCCAGGAGTGTGTGAGCCGCAGCCACTGTATTCAGTGGCTGCACTTAGGTACCTTAGCAGGAAGGCCTTGCCTTCAAGAAAAGATGACAAAAGCCAATGAGGGCCCAAAAGCCCAATGCCCCGAATATCCCACTAGCCATGAAAGGAAGAGATAACCCAAAAACCAGACTGCGGAGTTTTCTCCTGCCAGGACAAGGGGGTAAAAATAGTATGCAATAAAATCCAGGCCTAGGGACAAGATCACAAATTCCCATTGGGTCTCAGCGATGGGTCACAAGGTCAGCTTTCAGTTCAGTGACCATCTGGACCATCTGAGCCGCTCTTTCCTGGCCCAGCCCAGGAAAGACGCCTCCTTTCCTGCTGGAGCACTCTTGTCCTTAGGGACAGAGCTGGGCTGAGCTACTGGGCTGCCTTACAGTGAAACTCTGGGAGGAGCGAGCTTTTCTTTTCTTCTCTGGGGCCCAGCTAGTGGCTCCTGGCCTTCATCCCAGCTTTCGGGCAGACACAGGTGAGGCATCCATGAGCTAGACCTGCACACAGGATTTCTGTTCATGGTCCACACAGCCATGGTGCCTGTGCTAGGAAATAACAGGTACTGCAGACATTTTTTCCTGGTTGCCTTGGAACTCTCATAGCCTGGACAGGGACTTGAGCTGCCAGAGACAGCAGCCTTTCTAGGCTCAGGCTATCCAGCCCATGAAAGAGAGGGGATGCTGGCTGTTTCTGTTTATTTTCTACAGAGCTTCAGGGATGTGGCAGGAGAGGAGGGCCAGGCCTCTGTGAATCCAAGCTGTCCCAGTAAAAGAACATTCATTCTCTTGGGGTATTTGGAAGTTATAGCAAATTTCTAGAAAACATTTGAGGATATTCCATATATATTAATCAGGAAAACGATGCCTCTCAACCAGATACATTTGACAGTGAGCTTCCCACACTTCCCTCTGTCTTGCTCTGAGAGATCATTTCCTCTTGAGATCAAGAATACCAATAGTGGGGCTGGAGAGATGGCTCAGTGGTTAAGAGCATTTGCTTCTCTTACAGAGGACCTGGACTCAGTTCCAAGCACATGACCACTCACAACCATCTATAATTCCAGCTCTGGGGGATCCAGTGCCCTCTTCTGGCCTCCGTGGACACTGCACACACATGGTGCATATACACATGCATGCAGGCAAACACTCATACACATAAAGTAGAAACAAAAACTCTTTTAAAAAAACAAAAGAAAAATGCCAGTTGTGCTGAACCCATCTTCAGGATGGTGGGGGTACTAGCTGACTTGTTTACAGTCTCCAGACTCCAGCAGGTTGTTGAGTGAACAAAAGGCTTGAGGCCAAATGTATTGCTTAGTTCTCCTATAGTCAAGTCAGGTGGGCTTCCCCCAGCAAGAACAGGATACATTAAAGAAGCATTCCCTCCCCCTAAATAACCATTTTTCAAGTCAATAAAACTTTGAGAAAGAAAGTCAGCAAGAGAGCATCCATTCCTGTGACTATAAAGCCTTAATACTTAACACAGCATAGTGCAGGAACAGGCAAAGGCCAAGGGACTAAACACAAATGGATTCTGACTGGACGAAAATCTGGTGAGGTATAAAGGTAGTTTCCAGGCTGTGGGGAAAAGAGATTCCTCCTCCTCCTCCTCCTCCTCCTCCTCCTCCTCCTCCTCCTCCTGCTCCTCCTCCTCCTCATCATCATCATCTTGTGGTACTGGGGAAGAAATACAGGGCCTCACATTTGCTAGGCAAGTGTTCTAACACTGGGCTACACCCTCAGCCCCTAAATAGGTAATTTAATACAGAAGCTGAGACAAAAGGGGTAAGCAAGATTTATATTACAGTATATTAGAGTAAGCTCTAAATGGACAAAGATATTTTTTTTTTCTTCTGAGACAGTATTTCTTTGTATAATAGCCCCAGTTGTCCTGGAACTCGCTTTGTAGACCAGGCTGGTCTCAAACTCACAGAGACAAAGATCAAATATTAAAAAATGAAAAGGTAGAGGCACCTGTTACCAAATCTGATGTCCTGAGTTCAATCCTGGGAACCTACAGTGGAAAGAGAAAACTGACTCGTCCCAAAAGTTGTCCTCTGATCTCCATACATGTTGTAGCACACGTATACCCATACACATATGCACACAAAATAAATGAATAAATAATGCATAAAAATTTAAATGAAAATGAAAACATGTTTTTCTTTGTCTGCCGAGAGGGTCTGAAAGAGAGGACACTCCAACAGCAAGCACACTTAATACCCCAATTTTATTTTTAGTATGACTCTCCAAGAAGAGGAAGCAGGTTTTATGGGAAAATGGCTGGTTCTGGAGCTGGGACAGGAAGGATGAGATGAACCGGACCTACTGCAGTACCAGCGAGTCATGACAAACCAAAAAATCAAACCGGACCCCAAAGCAAAAGAACCAAAGAAAGCAGACCCAGAGGGGCACGTGTGGAAAGGCTGCAGGAGCTAACAGAAGAAGTTCCCAGTGGCCCAACCTGGAATAAAATTGACCAGCAAAATGGAGGGCACTGTGAACAGAGTATGAAGTAAGCAGCCAGGTGGCCAGCCTGAGGGGGAGGAAAGGACAGAACACTGCATTGCATGGGCAGCCAGGGCTCTGGCAGGTCCTTCACTGTCCTCCTCAGGAATGGAGCGGACAACTCTAGGAAAGAGATCAAGAGACATGGCCTCAGCCAGGTGCGATCAAAGCCAACACCAGATAAATCATGTTGACAGTCAGAAGCTGCTATGCGAGGCGACGGAGGCACTACTCTGCGTCTGTGCTCTTCCTTGGAATGACCATAAACATTACTGTTTATATTGAGAAAGACATCAGCGAAATTCCAAAATCCCACAAGGCACATGACCAGCACTCATGACAACTGTCAAGGTCATCGCAACCCAAGAAAATCTCAGAAAAATGCCACAGCCCAGGGGAGCCTTAAAGCACTGGACAGCTCAGTGTGATAATGTATCCTGGACAGACACGACTGGTGAAGTCTCGGAGGGGAAATAAACTTGGACTTCAGTTAACAGTGTATCAATGTTGGTTCCTGCTTGGCCACTGTAACATGTTACTAATAGTTGAAACTGCTAGTGGGGTGGAGGAGAATGTGGGAATCCCTCGTCTCAGTGTTTCCGCAAATCTAAAACTCTTCTCGAACATGACCGATCACAAGAATGAAAACATTACTAAAAGGAAACAGGGCTGCTGTGGTTGGCTTTTTTTGGAGATTCAAATGTAGGTGGTATTAAAGAAAGAAAGAAGGAAGGAAAAAAGAAAAAAAGGGAGTGAATCTGAGCCCATAAAGAGAGAAGGGACAAGCCTTCTCAGCACAAGAAAGATCAAAAGATACAGGACCAAGGCTGAGGAAACGAGGCAGTGGCCAATGCTGGGAAATCCAGGGAAAGCAAATGCAGTTGTGGCATGCTAATTGGGTCAGCTACAAGTATTACGTGCACAGTAACAATGTAAATAAGGAACAGTGGTTTATCTAAATAGAGAGACACCAGGACACTGAGGGACGGAGAAAGAACTAATGAATGTGCTTCAGGAGTGGAAGACTTTCAAACTATCTCTCATAGCAAGAAATTCTTAAACAATGACAAGGAAAGCCCAAATTAAAATAACAACAATAAAACAAGTACGAGCAGTATAAACTTGTTACTTAGAGAAAGAAAATATAGACGAGATGGATGAGGGATAGGAAAAGAAAAGAGGCCATCTATGTTGAGAATAGAAACTGAAGTGGGCAGGTTGGGGCAGGGTCTACTGTTTTCAACGTTTGTTTTTTGTTTGTTTGTTTTTTAAATGTATTATCCTAATAAAAGTAAAAACGAAGACAAACAAAAACAGAAAAGATACAAGGCCTGCAGAGAGGGAGAGGGCACTTCTGAGGGCAAGCTACCCTGGGGTCACAGGCAGACCCTGTCAGCAGAACCCCTGGGTGGAAATGCTCCAAGGACCACACTTGCCTGGAGAAATCCAGGCAGCCACCTTGGCCAAGGCCAGTGTTTCAGCTGCTTTTGCTTTTCTTGCTTCAGCTCAAACCCTCCTCAAGAGCCCGAGATTTACTGGGACAAGCGATTCTATGATCTCGAAAACGTGGTCACTGGTGATAGGCCTCCCAAAGCAGCAAGCTGAGCCAGCCCCCTTGTACAGGTCAGGGGACAAGGGGGCAATCCCAGAGGCCACAGAGGTCTTCTTCCAGAAGACCAGGGGTGGGACAAGAGAGGAGGCCAGCAAGAACAGCAAGGTCTGGGTGAGGGGCATGGCCCCCACCCCAGCACAGACGAGCCCAGGGAAGAGGGTGAGAGTGGTCTGGGCAAGGCCACACGGTCATGGATGCCTCCAGGTCCACTTGTATTGCTTCGATGCAGACACTGACTTTTTTTAGATATTGACTAATGAAAACTGAAGAAGGCAAAGCCATACTGAATGCCATAGCACAAAGATGCTGCCTCACAACAGCTGACCTCTCCACCCAAGGGCTAGCCAAGGAGGAACACTCTGATCATCCCCAGGAAGGTTTCCTTTCAACATGGGCACATGGCACTTTCTAACAATGAATATTTGTTTGCTCATTAATAAACATATCAGTAAATACCAAATGGTTAGATTTTGCTTACTTTTTTAAAAATTTATTTATTATGTATACAGTGTTCTGCCTTCATGTACACCTGTATGCCAGAAGAAGGTACCAGATCTCATTATAAATGGTTGTGAGTCTCCATGTGGTTGCTGGGAATTAAACTCAGGACATGTGGTTGCTAGGACTTGAACTCAGCACTTCTGGAAGAGTAGTCAGTGCTCTTAACTTCTGAGCTATCTCTCCAGCCACGCCCCCCCCTTTTAAGACAGGGTTTCTCTGTGTATCCCTGGCTGTCCTGGAATTCACTCTGCAGACTAGGCTGGCCTCGAACTTAGAGATCTGCCTGCCTCTGCACTCCTGCCCCCTGAATGCTGGGATTAAAGGCATGTGCCATCACTTTTTTTTTTTTTTTTTGCTATTTTTTAAAAAGGCCCATCTGAGCCTTCTTGTCTCTGTAGTGGAATTTAAGCCACTCACATGTCCTGTGATTTACTGGTGTTAGATTCAGTGGTGCTTTATGGGGGTCCTAAGGATGGAGCCCAGGGCCTTGTAGGCACCAGGCAAGCACTCTCCATAATTCCAGCTGCAGTCCTTGTCTTCATGCTTTATAGTTGTGGTTTCTCTTCTTGTTCCCCCATCGACCCACTCTTGGGTGTGATGAGCAATTTTTATTTCTTTTATTTTCTCCATAGGCTTAGAAAGTCCAATCCTACTCTCTAGAGATTGCTCTTTAAGGAGACATACCCAGGGAGCTCAGCGGTTAAGAGCACTGGCTGTTCTTCCAGAGGACCTGGGTTCAATTCCTAGCACCCATATGGTATAGTTCATAATTGTCTATAACTCCAGTTCCAGGGGATCTAATACCCTCATGGAGACACAAATGCAAACAAAACACCAATGCACATAAAATAAGAATAAATAAATCATTAAAAAAAATTTTTTTTTTTTTGGTTTTTTTCGAGACAGGGTTTCTCTGTGTAGCTTTGTGCCTTTCCTGGAGCTCACTTGGTAGCCCAGGCTGGCCTCGAACTCACAGAGATCCGCCTGCCTCTGCCTCCTGAGTGCTGGGATTAAAGGCGTGCGCCACCAATGCCCGGCTTAAAAATTTTTTTTAAGGGAGACACACCCATACCTCTGAGAGATGGTTCAGCTCTTAAGAGCACTTGTTCTTGCAGAGGGCCGGGCCCTCATCTGCCCAGCACCCACATGAGAGCTCATAACCATCCCTAACTCCAGTGCCAGGAGATCTGACAGCCTCTTCTAGTCTCCATGGGTAGCACATGCACATGGTACACAGACATACACACAGGCAAGCACTCATGCACATAAAAACAAACAAACAAACAACATCTTAGTAAAAAGGCCAGCCAAGTTCAAACACCGAGCTATAGCAGATGTGGACACTTTCCCATCTACTATTCCTCCAAACTCTCATGTGACCTCAACTATGGAGTAAAAGGAGGAGGGCATCACTGTCTGCAGGCTCCTAACCCTCTCTGCCCAGGGCAGCACCTAGAAGTCAGGCACAGTCTGACTCACTGTGACCGAGGGACAATGATTCTCCTTTGGGTCTGCCATTTTCTTGGGTTATTCTGATCAAAGAATAGGTTGAAAAAGCTCATCAGACAAAAAAGAGGAGGAAGGGCTCAGAGAGAAGGAACACTGTCCCGCTTCAATGCTTCCCTTCTTCAATAAATAATTAAGAAGTGATGTGGTTGTGGGGCTGGAGAGATGGCTCAGCAGTCCCTATATATTGACTAACTCTAGGTCCTTTAGTTCCAGGGGATCTGATGCCCTCTTCTGGCTACTGTGGGCACTGGACATACACAGTGCACATACAAACACATAAGCATAGGCGTGTGTGTGTGTGTGTGTGTGTGTGTGTGTGTGTGACACACACATGCACATAATAGTAATAAATAAATAAAAATAAAATTTAAAAAAATGAGTGATGTCCCGAAAGTACCAGCAGCTCAAATGTCCATCGATGGACGGACAGATGAAGCAACAGTCTCATACAAAGAGGTTTTTCTCAGCTGTGAAAGGATGAAGTTCTGACACAGTCCTTGACTCGAAGGACCCTGAAGATATAGCACTAAGTCAATGCATCCAGGTGTGGCAGGACAATACTGCCTGAGGCCACACCTTTGAGGGACCTGCAGCAGCCAAAATCAGAGACACCAAAGTACAACAAAGGTTTTGCAGAGCTGGAGAGACACTGCGTGGCTCCTTTATGGGCACAAGCTCCGTTAAAAGTGATGAGAAGAACCTGAACTAGGGCTGCGGAGAGGGTTCCGTCAGTAAAGCACTCGCCACAGCTCATGTGAAAAGGTTGGATGTGGTGGTGCACACTTACATCCGCGGTAGCTGGAGGCAGAGACAGGCTGGGCTCTCTGGTCAGCCTGCCTACTACAGCTCCAGGTCAGTGAGAGAGATCCTGTCTAAAAGGTGACGGAAGAGAGACACCTGAGCAGTGACATCTGAGGTTATTCTCTGTGCGCCGCCGCTCCCCCGCCTCCGCTTTCTCCCCCCCCACACACACACCTGTGAATACAGACAGTTGGAATGGTTGTAACTCAACATGATACGAGTATGTTAAGGCCACTTAATCACACACTCAAAAAAAGTTTAAATATCGTATGGATTTGCCATAGCCTCTGCTCCCCCTGCTTTGTTAGTTTTGTTTTCCCATTTTCTTGGGTTCTTCTGAGCAAGGGATCAGCTGGCCTCGAACTTACTATGTAGCTGGGGATGACCTTGAAATTCAGAGCCTCTTCTAGTGCTGGGAAGACGAGCATGGGCCACTATGCCTGGTTATTGTAGTGCTGAGGACTGAGACCAGGGCTTCATGCAAGCTGGGTAAACACTCTATTAGAGTGCTATCTGAGCTACATCCCAGCCCTTACATTAGCTTTTTGTTTTGTTTTAAGTGAATGTGGTGGTTGAGGGGGTGGGGAGGGGGTAGGGAAGATGGCTCAGTGATAGAGATCTCACTTAGCATGTGTGGGTCCCTGGGTTCCATCCCCGGCACTGCAAATAAGAAATAAATAGCTTCAGAAAGTGCTTCTAATGTGCCCATTCCTGTGTTTGCTATGTTGCACATCATCTGGCTCCCTTACAAGTGGGGGTGGCAAGATGATTCAGTGGGTAAGGCAGCTGTTGCCAAGCCTGACTGACACCCTGAGTTCAATCCAAAGACCCACAAAGACCATGTCCTGAAGGTGTCCTATGACCTCTACACTCATGCTGTGGCACACAATGCTCCCCGCAAAGTGCACACACAAAATAAAGAAAGAAATATAAATAAAAGGGGGGGGCGCCTGGAAAAAGCTCAGTAGTTAACTGCTCTTGCAAAGGACCCAAGTCTGATTCCCAGCCAGTAGTTCACAACCACTAATAACTCCAGTTCCAGGAGGCTTCCCAGGCATCAGCACACATGCTCACATACCCACAATTAAAAATAATATCTTTTAGAGCCAGGCCGGGTGGTGGTGGTGGCGGCGGCGGCAGCGGCGGCGGCAGCGGCGGCGGCGGCAGCAGCAGCGCACGCCTTTAATCCCAGCACTCGGGAGGCAGAGACAGGAGGATCTCTGAGTTCAAGACCAGCCTGGTCTACAAATCGAGTTCCAGGACAGCCAGGGCAGTTATACAGAGAAGCCTTGTTTTGAAAAAACAGCAACAAAAAAGCCAAACTAAACCAAACAAACAGAAAAACCTATGAGGAAAGTATATTATTTTGGCTTTCAAGTAACTAATGAACAAAATGGAAGACAGAGAAGTGAAATGCCTTAGTCAAAGCCACCCAGGGTGAAATGGGGGTAGTGGTCTGGAATCCTGACTGGGAACAGTGCCAGCTCTCTGCTTTCCAGGTAACGAGGGAAATCATTTGGAGACCCCAAGTGAGCCTGCAGGTTCCAGGTGTATACCCTTAGTAGAGGTAGGTCTGTCCTGACCATCCGGTCCCCAAGACTGGGAGAGTATCTGGACTAGGGCGGAATGAAGGAGAGGAGGCAGAAGTTAACGGAGCAAGCTGCTGCCCCTAGCAGGCTGGACTGAACAACGGAGCTTACCTCACTTCACGCGGCTATGAGAACAGTAAAACCATTAGGAGACATTAGCACTGCTGGGAGCAGAGACCAGTGCAGTCTTCCCTCTGAACAGAACACCCGGGCGGGCGAGGAGACTGAGGAGCAGATCAGGGCTCTGCCTCTGCTTCTGAGCAATGAAGTTCCCATGGGGGGGGGGGCAAGGTGGCCCTGCTTCCGAATGTGGCTTCCATAGTTCGATATCCTTTCAAGCGCTGCATCTCAGGAGCAGTCAGGACCACAAGGACACTGAAGGCACATGGACCTCCTGTGGACACTGTGACAGTCACAAGCCACAAGTGATATCCATGGGTACCCCCACCTTCCCTATTTCCTTTTGTTTTTTCCCCAGACAGGGTTTCTCTGTGTGCCCTGGCTGTCATGGAACTAGCTCTGTAGACCAGGCTGGCCTCGAGCTCAGAGATCTGCCTGCCTCTGCCTCCTGAGCACTGGGTTTAAAGGTGTGCATGGCCGGCTCTAATTTCCCTACTTAAGGCAGCTCCCAGTTTCCAGGCAAAGCTAGCAAGGTGCTCCTGAAGATGGGTAGAAGTGGACAGGTATTCGGCAGGGGAGATGATAATCTTTCTCACTGTGTTCTTGCTATTGTGCTTTTTTTTTTGGGGGGGGGGTGTTTTATCTTATTGTTGTTACTGGTTTTTCCTCCAGAGTCTCTGTGTTATTTAATTACAAAAGAATGGAAAAATAAGAAAAAGTGAATGGCAATAAATGGGTTATTCTGTGACAAAGAGATACAGTGCGGTTCTCAGTGCTTAGAGCACCCTCTGGAAGGGGATTTGGAAACTGATAAGTCAGTCTGTACCTACTGGTTCACTCAGGCCCACAATGCAGCCTGCATCCCTTCCTGGGTCCTGACCTTCTTCTGGAAGGCTCTCAGCTGTTCCCTGAGAGCTCAGAGCTCACCACATTTCCCTACCCTGCCTCCTCTAAGAAGATAAATTTATCATCTGTACAACCAAGTGTGGTTTCAGTTCTGTATCTCTAGAAGAGAGTTCGTGATAAGCAAAATCCTCTTGTTTTGATTTTTTTGAATCCAGGCTGGCCTTGAACTTGGGATCTTTCTGCCTCTACTTTCCAAGTGCCAAGATTACAGGGATGGGCCACCACACCTGGCAGGAAGTAAAACCTCTTTTAGGACACTATAGCCCATATTTTCAATTTATCGTGGCCACTTTGACGGCAACTCCTGGAGTCATGGTCTTTGGGGAGGTCTCTGTAGAGAGAGTGTCATTTAACTCCATATCATCTTGCATACTGAGGAAACTGAAAATATTTGCTCCACCAAATCAGACCTCAAGAAGAATCTCTTTCCTTTGGGTAAATATTATCATCAGAGTTTCCTTTTATGTGTGTATTGGGGGGGGGTGTTGCCAGGTGTCAGACCCTGGTATTGGCTTTCCATATTTCTAATATCTGACACAGAGAAGGACTAAGTTCCCAGCATATTAACCTGAATCAAACAACATGACTGGCCAGCTGCAAGAAAACCCCACCTCCTCTCTTCACTGTCTGATCAGAACAAGGTGAGATGCACATGCACCCTGACTCCCCCTTGTCTCCTGGATGTGCAATGTTGGAAAACCCCAAAAGGAATGATTGGGCAGTTGTTCCCACAGTGCATGATTAACTGACATTTTCTAGCCTGGCCCCAGTTACTGGGGACTGTTTTTCCTTTCCACACAGCTCACAGCAGCAGCTTGCAAACACTACAGGTGTCAGCTGTGGGCACTCTGTGGTCACAGAGATGGAGTGAAACTTTGTCTCGGGATGTGGGACATGACAAGGCAGAACTTAGGCCAAGGTAGGCTTTGGATGACAGGACATCACTTGCCCTAAGGAGGACCCTGCTCTGCCTTCACTGGTAAGGAAGAGGCTACTAATGCAAGGCTATGTATTTTTAGTTTCAACTCAAGCAGGAGCATCAGAGGCTTCTGGTCCTTGGCCCCTTCCTTGCTGCTGTAGATAAACAATCGGGTGAGCAGAGTGATTTCTTATTCTCCTGTGTGCCAGCCATAAAGCAGGGACAATAGTGCTGCCTGCTGCCTGAGAGAAGGAGGCCTTGAAGCTCCCTGCTGTTGTGGTGGTGGGGGTGAGGGGTGGAGGGGGGATGGGGGCGCTGGAGATTGACAGGTGGGAGGCACAAGGAAATGTGGAATATTGCTATTGCTTCACCTGCCAGTATGCAAGGAGGGTTTGCCCTTTGACCCCCTCCCCGACAGACAGGGGAAACTGGCTGCTCTGAGTCTTCCCACCCCCAGCCCCAGCTGCAGCCAGACTCCCAGAATATTTGGGGACAATGACTCTCACAGTCTTATTGTGGGAGTAGCTTGAGCCTGGCCAGGACAATCAGTCCGTATACTCGCCTGATGCTCCAGTGTGGCTGTGAGTATCCCCTTTTCCAACAGCAGCGGAACTCTCGCCCTGACCCTGGGGCCTTTGTGTAGGTTCTCCCTATGGTCTGGGACTTCTCTTTCTTTCATATCTAACATCGTCTTAGGCATCCTTTGCTGTGGCAAGCCTTCCCTGTCTCTGCCACAGACCCTCTGCTGGACACCCTGAGTATCCATAACCACATACCCTGGAGGACAGGCTTCACAACAGCACCACTCTGCCCCATTTGCTAAGCCCCAGAGCCTGGCTCACAGAAAGGGCCCCATCTTTGTTAATCTGCCCCCCCCTTCTACCAATACAAGGGAAACTATAGTGAGATTTTAAAACCAAATAAAACCTGACAGGAGCACGGAAGAGAGGTCACGTCTGCACACCACACTGACCACACTGGCCCCAGCGGCGACCCAGATCCAGCTGCCTGCCCCAGGAGAGAAAGGCCATGTGGCACTGCTCTCAGCTGTCTGTGTTTTGTGCCTGGCTCTTCATATGTGAGAAGTGACACTGTGGATGGTTATAGGAAAACAAAGGCCATGATTCCTCCTCAATAATCATCAGGGATCTGTGCAGTATGACTGAAATTTCCTAAGTATTAGCACAACAATGACACCCTGAGACTGCCACCCCAAAGCAGAAACCATGCAGGCTCTGCCCCACCTCCAGGCTCCCCACCCACACCCCACCCTACCCCCTCACCCCCACCCCCGCACACACTCACTGCCTTTGACTGCAGCCATCTAGGACAGGTACTGTTGGGTGAGGGGGAAACACACACAAGAGGCTGGCCTTCTAGAACAAAGCTGGCTTCCTTCCTTTAGCCTCTAGGAACCTGGGTTGTGGGGCCTGGGAGGCAGCTCAGCAGGTCAAGCCAAACAGCCTGAGTGCTCAAAGTGAGCAGCACAGGCCCAGCTGCTGCACAGACTCACCCTGCCACATCCAGGCCCAGCCACGAGGCTCCCACCTTTCACCCACCCCCACATACACGTTTGCATTGTCAAGAGGCTTGCAGTGCAAGACCGCATGGACCCAGAGTTCTGGCCTGGATTCCATTCGAGAACAGGCTCCCCTTCCTGTAGTTAAGCCTTGGGGACTTGATAGCAGCAGAGGTGGGGCACGAGACAGATGAGGAAGGAATGCCCTGATTTTGGTGGCAGCAGAGCAGAGGGAGAGGACAGCGCTCACCCAGATTTTCTTTGAAAGGCAGGCTATTTGCTTTGTAAGAGGTTAGCAAGTGGACTGTGTGGGGAGACACAAGGGGGAGGGTGTTTCATGGTGTCTGACATCCCTTGGCAAACCACATCTGGAAGTCTTGAACAACCAGGGAGCCCCAAGGCCTTATCTAGCCTGGGCCACTTTCCAAGGCCCATCTTCCTGGCCTGTCTAGGACCCAAGAATGACAGAGGCCACAGGCAAGCAGCCAGCAGTGCAACAGACAGAGGGGAGGGCCTGAGAGCCAAGGTCTGTGGCTCTGGAGCACCTCTCCCTTGAATATCCTTGGGGAAAGCCTGGCAAGGCTGAGTGTCCAGGTTTCAGAAGACACTCCCAGGAAGGACGCACTTCTGCCCTCTCTGCTGGCTGGGGGCCAGATGACCAGATAAGGGTCTCTTTAATTTGCCCGTTTATACAGGCTGTTGCGGGGGAGCCCCAGGCATGGAAAGGCAATGCCCCCCAACCTCCTGGTCTCTGGGGGAGACAGCAGGCACCTTACCTGCTCCTGAGAGTTCATCACTCGCAGCTTCATCTGCTTCAAGTAGGTGGAGGTGAGGGGCATGTTGTAGTCAATAATGCCAGACACCAGAGGGGACGGAGGCTCATTCTCTGCAGGAATGACAAAAGGAAGCTCCTTTCAGTCTGTGCCGGCTGGAGGGGTGAGGGTGGGGCTGGGGTGATGGGAGGATGCCCCCATGAAGGGCAGGGCCAGTGGCCACTCACTGGTCAACTGTCCACCTGTGTGGTGTGCAGCACACAGGGCTGAAAATGCTTGCCAGGTAGGTGCTAGTTTATAAAACAAAAAGTGAGACTTGTCTGTTTCAAAAGCAATGGAAGGTCTGGTCACACGGGGTTCCTGTGACAGCCATGCGGCCCTGCAGCAGCCTCTTCTCACAGGCAGGCATCTGTGCTCTGCCACAGGCCCACTTACCACGGGGCACAGCTTTGCTCACCCAGGCCACCTGCCAGGACCCTGAAGGCATTAAGTTTCCAACTCTGGCCAAAGTCGGCTCCTCCTGGTAAACACCTGCCTCTGCCTGTCCCACTCCAGCCTCAGCCCCACAGTGCCCCCGCCCCCAGCACCCTCTGGGACCAGATGGCTCACAGATCTGAGCCAGGCCCCCAGTTCCATCTACCCTCCCAAAACCTTGTGCCTCCATAATCGCATGCAGAGGAGGGTTTTTCCTCCTGCTTATTGCTATGCTGTCCTGAGGATCAAAGCTACGTGTGCTCTTTTTGTAGAAAATCTGCAATGTGTGGAATGATGTGAAGAAGAGAATCTAAAAGCGTAATTGCACCAAGCAGCCTGGCATATGCTTCTGTTTATTTTCCCTGTGACTTTCCTTTGCACACTTGTTATCATATGCATGCAGAGAATTATAGTCCGCTTTCCTCTCAAAAAAGGTGTTTAATTTAATTAAGTTATTTATTTTGAGACAAGGTCTTGCTTTATATGTAGCCTAGGCTGGCCTTGAACTCATGATCTTCCTGCTCAGCCTCATGAGCACTAGAGGTAATTTTTTTTCCCTAAACATTTTGCCATGGGTATTTTCCCACAATTTACCTGAGCCTTACCCTTATGATTGGTTAGGTATGGCTAGTGTAACCAACATTGCAGGGAACACCTCTGGGAATACCTACTCCTCTGTATTTTGATCTTTTCCATCATAGAACTAGTCTAAGAGATGGAATTTATGGGTCAGAAAGTAAAGATGACTCTTTTTGTTTTGTTTTTGTTTTTTTTCAGAGCTGAGGACCGAACCCAGGGCCTTGTGCTTGCTAGGCAAGTGCTCTACCACTGAGCTAAATCCCCAACCCCAAAGATGACTCTTGAATCTCTGGTGGCCATGACATCATCCTGGCTACCTATTCTCTGGGCCTCTCCTGTTCACATGGGCCTCAGGCCAGGTTGATTTTACCGTAGGCTTTCTGTCAAAAGATCTCCACTTCATCGAAGGGGTAGGATCTGAGTCCTGTGGAATGAGAGCAACCGCCTCACCAAGCAAAGTCTGCCCTCCTCTGTCACCACCACAGCCAAGAGACAGGCTGCAGCAGACGTGGATGACAGGGCCAGGTGACAGGGCAATCCCAGGGTCATTTGCTCCACTTACCCCTCCAAAGCCAGCACCCAACTAAAGAGACCTCTGCACCCGTGCAGCACTATGCCAAGTGAAGAAGCCACAGCAGGACCAACACTTGTGTGAAATGAGTCTCAAACGGCTCATTTTCTAAGTGCTTGACTACAGTGAGAAAAGTTGAAAGAACCTCTAAAACACAGGGCAGAGTCACTTGGAGGGAGCCCTCCTGCGGGGCCAGACTGGGCCCAGACTTCTCTATACCCTTCTTTGTAGTGACAAATGTGTTTTAATGAACTTGGATAACTAATAGAAACATACATTTCAAGGGCACCAAAGCCCTAAAAACAGATCAGAGGAAGAAGTTCACTGCTTCCCTCTAAAGCTCTCAAGTCTTACTTGCATACGAAGAAATTATATCTAAAAATGTTTACTGGTCACCTAGGAATCTAGAATACAATTCCATACTGATGACTCTGACTCAAAATGGTAGTTATCAGATTCATGGCAGCCCACTTAAAAAAAATATTACTGTAGCATTACTGGTGCCAGTGTGTCATTTGTGAGTCTGTAGCATTACTGGTACCAGTGTGTCATTTGTGAGTCTGTGTTGCTCCTGGCCTGTCTTTACACTCCCCAAGTTTCACTTCCAGACTGACTTCAGACACCTGACACTGCACTGAATGTGCCCCAGCACTGTGCAGATGGTGGAGAGGGCTGCTCCGTATTTCCCATCATGTCTGGGTGAGGCAGGGAATCCTGTGTACATGAGCCTAGCTTGTAGGAAAATGGAGCTGGTTTTTTCCTCAATGGACCACTATCAACCTAGAGTTAACTTCCTTAACCCCAGGGAGCTTTTAGGCCTTGATCTATTAAGGCCTAAATGATTCCAAGGGGTCACAGACAACAGCCATGTTCCTATCTCTGAATCATGGTGTTTCTGGCTGAGAAGTGTGACTTCACTGTAATTTCCTCAAAGGTGAAATTGCCTGGGATGAAGTTGCTGAACAACATGGAGGCTGTGAAGAGCCACCCACCCTCCAATGGCCCTGGTCATATAGGGGCTCTCTGCATTTGGCCATCTACATAGGCAAGATGCCCTGACGTAGCTTACACTGTACCTGAATGCTAAGGCTGCGTATCAAGAAGCAGATGATAGTTCAGCTTAGGGAAGAAAAGTTATACTAAGAAGAGCGGCCAGGCTGGTGACCTGTATGTAGGCAGAAGGAAAGGGTTTTCCCTGGTCTGTGCTCTCCAGAATCTCCACAAAGCAGAAGATGCTTCCAGGACCCCGAAGGAGCTAGGGCTGCTCTGGAAGAGGTGGGCACGATCCTTGCGGCAGGAAAGCAGACAAACAGAGCTATCAGGGAACACCTGCGCTGGTAGACCATGGGGTACTTAGTTCCTCAGTCCCAGGAGTAAGCATCCTGCTGGGACAGCAGTGCCAAGGTGGACAGGGACATTTCCAGTGAGGAAGGGAGTCATGGAGCTGGCATGGGAGGTCAGAACTGGCTTGCTACAGTAAGGAGTAAGGCAGAGGGCTGGGGGAGCCCCATGAGCTCTGGATATGGTGAGTGGAGAAATTAACAGATGCAAAGCCGATGGTGGCCCTGTGTGATGCTCACAGGTGGGAAGGATGCCATGCCAGGCAAGTTAAGGTAGAGTGTAAACAGGAAGAGGGGGATTCCCTTGGCTCTCTGCATAGGGTGGTCCTCTGTGCCCAGAACACTGCAGACAGCCTGATGCCATTGTGTTGGATGCTATTACTATACAGAGAGGAGAGTTAAAAAGTATCACCTACAGAGGCTAAGTGATCCAGCAGCTGCTAGGAAGAGAGGCCAAAGAAGTGGCCCCAAGCAATGTTTCAGCACCTCCTTGCCAAGGAAAATGGAAACCAGCCCAAGTGCTCAGCCTGACTCTCTGGGGCTTTGGAAAGGATCAACAACTTAGGCTCTGCCCATCATAGGACAGGCCAAGCCATGCTCAGCTCCACTGTGGATACAAATGGCACCTGTCAATCAACACCAAATTCCAAAAAGGAATGCCCAGTCTTCACATTCTCCAAGTGCCCATTCTCACAACATTTTACCTAAAGAACTCCTCAGTCCAGAGATGACAGAAGTTTCCAGATACTGACCAGGGGGATATAAGAGCTCTGTTGGGCATTGAAGGACATGTGCAAGAGGAGCAGAGAAACCACAAGACCAGCCAGCCTTATGAAGTTCAGACTCGGAAACAAAACAGGGATTCTAAGCCTAGGTGGAAGGAAGGTAGCCAATGGATGGGCAAGCTCCAGGAGCCTGCAGAGTGGGCAACTTTTATGCATCTGCATCACTTATCACTCATATTTACTGCTCACTGCATGAAGGGGAAAAAGAGGCTGAAAAACAAGAAGGAGTAGACACGGTGGGGTAGGGTATATGGGAGTCCATTAGAGCCAAGAGGGCCCTGGAGTAGCTCAAGAAAGCTTTTTGAAGAGCATAAAGTGGATTCCTCAGCCAAGAAGAACTGAGCGTGCCCTATGGGCTCTACACAGACCCAACAACCCCAGGAGACTGTACTTGTAGTAATGCCCCTTCTCTGCAGCTAGGACACCACCACACAGAAAGGCTATGCGGCTTCCACTGTCACAGTGGAGAGTGTGAGAATGGGGAGAGAAAAGGCCAGTCAACAAGGCAAGAGAGAAGAGAGCAATGGGCAGGAATGGGACTGGAAAGCACAGAAAGGAGGGATCTAGAAGGGCCAGCACGGTCCTGGGAACTGCAGAAGTCTGGCTTGGTGATTCGCATGCTCCTAAGGAAGCAGGAGCACAGCCCACGTTGTTCACAGCTAGCGCAGAGTTTGCAACCATGTCACAGTATATTGCCACGGTAGAGAAAGCAGGAATGTACCCTCAGAGGTTCCTCTGCCCAGGACGGCAGGCTGGTTTGAGAATGAGTTCTCACTGAGATTGGTGGGAGATTGGTGGTGTGGAGGCCCTGGAACTGACGACTTCCAGACCCTCTGCAGCTTGCTTTGTTTGTGGAGTGGGGAGCTAGGGGCTGTTGGGCCCCACACTCTGCTGGGGACAGGCTGCTCACTGGGGCCACTCTGCTTCCTCCTCTTCCTTCCAGCATGAAGCCAGGAAGCTGGACAGTCTCCCAGCAGCCTCAGAGGAGACTCCATCCTGTCCCCTGTTCCCCTTTCCCCCCCACCTTCCTAGGACAGGAATAAGAAGGCTGCCTCTGGGGGAAGGGAGGACTAGCAGGCAGGGACGCAATCTGAGAGAACGCAGAGGATAGAGGTCTCTCCTGTCAGGGAGAAAGCTGGCAACAAGGATTTAGAGGCTGATGCCTCAAGCCATGGAGCAGAGAGGGAACCTATCAGATTCCAGAGCTCTCTACTGGCAGTCCAGAAACCAAACTTTTCCTTTTAAATCTAGCACGTGGGTGGACCCAGCTATTTTGCTCAGGGTGGGGGTTGACCTTACCTTTGTAGCCACTAGCTTCGGGTCTAGGGGGAAAGGGAAGCCACCTGGGCCTGAGCAGGACAACCTAACGATGGGCTCATGTTCCCAAGGTATCCAAGTCCCAGGCCCTACAGAGTGGGCTCCTTTTACGCATCTGCACCACCACAGCTTCCATTTTGCTGATGATAAAGGCAATTTTGCTGCTTTCCTCTCTAGGGAGGTAGGTGAGGGAAGCCTGGATGAGTGGTTTCCCCCGGCACTTCTTTGGGTCGTGGTTTTCTTGGCTGTAGGCCAGGACTGACAACTCAAGGCTATTATGAGCAGGAGATTCTCAGAGAGGTTCCCTAACCTGCTGTGGGACACCCAGCAGGGAACAGGACTGACCGCACAGCAGGTCCCCCTGGCCTGGTGCCCACTCGTGCATGGGCCATGCTCTGTCTGATTTCCTATAGTCACTTCTCTGCAGTGGGAAGGTCAGCTGCCCAGGACTGAGAACGGCAGACACCCGTACTCTTTCCTGTCAAGATAAGCCCAGGGGGAGAGGCTCAGCACACAGTCCTCAAGCTGGTTTATATTCTAAGCAGTTCCCAGCTGTGAGCAACACCCCCTTCTCCTCCTTTTCCTCTTTCCTGGGGCTTGTGGGTGGGAAGGACCCTCCTAAGGGGGAGGCAGTCAGTGGGGAAAGGGAGCAAGTCGCTGCTGGGCTCCTCACAGAGAAGCCCAGCAGCCTGAAGACCTTGCAGCCTTTGGGGAGGAGCACCCTCCTCACAGTTGGAAGCAGAGCGGAGAGCTGGGAGGCCTACAGTCCCTCAGGGCAGCCTTGCCTCTGTTCCTTCAGGCAGCAGTTTTGTGCCTGACTCCTCCAGTTGCTATGGAAACAATTAGGGCAGGAACAGGAGAGGACCAGCATACTTGGGTGGGCAGGATCCAGGCAGCTAGCTCAGGGCCCAGACCTGCAATGTGGGGAGGGAGCAGAGAAAAGCCCTCCAGGCCCATTTGCAGGGCCAAGGATTGTCTTGGCCCTGGGGCCAGGCCATGTGTGATTGTGTGACAAACATCCCTTAGGGTCACTCTCCCATACTAGAGCTCTGTACCAGGCTCACAGACAACCTCTCAAGTCTTATCAGTCCCTCTGAGTAGGGACCCTTTCTAACCCCAAGCACAGAGCTGAGACTCATACCCACCTAGCTTGGCCTAGGAGCTTGCTCTCAGCAATAGAACAGCGTTAACAAGTTCTGGACCCTCATACCTTGGAAGCTGTTTAATGTGCCTGACAGTTATCCACTGACTAGTGGTTCCCAGACAGCAAAGCCTCTTGATTTGGTGAGTCAGCTGGTGTCACAAGTTGCTCAGGTGCCTCAGGGGCACTCAGAGGAAAACTCTGCCTGTGGCCTGTGTTCCTGTGACCTGGCTGTCATCACGTGGTTGACTTTTCCTCCCTAGGTGGGTGGATGCCATTAGAGTTCTACTTGGATAAGTGGCTTACTCTCCATTCCTACTTTGTTCTCATGGTCGGGCAACTGCCCCCAACCCCTTTGCCCCATGGTTCATCATTTGCAGGCTGAAGCCAGAAGAGGCACAGCATGTTATGGGGAAGGCCTAGAACTCTGATCAGTGACCCCCAATCCATGACACACTAGAGTCATGATAACCATGGCTAAATGTGCTGGCCTGTGTTACAGTCAAAGCCAGCTGCAGGTAGACAAGCTCTGATGGGCTGTTATGGTTGACAGTGTAGGGAGATATTGAATGGGAAGGGACCCTTGATGGTCTCACTGGGCTGAACAGAGCAAGGAGCAACTTGCTAATCACAAATGGTCTGTCCATTTTAAATTCTAATCAGTCCTCACTGATCTACTAATTGGAGGGCACATGGGTGTGTGCACAGGGAGGGAGCAGACCTCAGTGAAGGCCCAACATCAGCAGGTGTTAAGGGCCAAACAGTAAGAGGAACATGCCTCATGGGGTGTGTGCCTCTCTTCAGAGACCCAGATCCATGTGTACATGAGTGGACAAACAGCCCCGTGGGCAAGGCCAAGTGGCTAGGATGGCAGCGCCCAGAGAACAGGAAGGGTACCCGTTTCTAACTAGAAATGAGGTGGAAGGAGAGGCTGCCTAACCCTGGAAGGGCAGAGGATGGGTCATTGACTTAAGTGAGGCTTAACTTAAAAACAAAACCAAAAAAACCAACAACGATAACAACAACAAAAAACCAACAACATAATCTCAGCACTTGAGACGCTGAGGCAGGAGGGCTGAGAGTTCAGGGCCAGCCTGGGCTATACAGTGAGATGCTGTCTCAAAAACAAATAAGTAATCAAGTAATTAATTAATTAAAAAGTTAAACAGAATCAAGGCTCTCGGGGCAGTGCCACCAATCATACTGGCCTCTGGGAACAGTGGCCCCCACCTTTGGGCTCCGGGCCGCTGGAGTTAAAGTGCATCCTCTTCTGACATTCCGTGCAGCTCATGAGGAACCGAGTCACAGCCTCTCTGGGGAGGAAGGCGTAGGTCTCCGCGATCTGCCAGAAAACAGTTTGCACGTCATGTGCCACCTTGGAGGCAACTTAGTCACCAGCGACAACAAGGCCAGTGGCCTCCACTCCTTGCTGTAAAATGAGCCACATGTTTTTAAGACTTGAATAAAAGAGATTAAAAATTGCAAATGAAAAACATTTAAACATGATCTAGCTTTTAACCTCTAACAAGTAATATTCTTCTTAGAACATTGATGCCACTAAAGGGTGAACTTACGAACACTGCTCTAGAATACAACAACCTCTCCTCTGAGAGACGTATAAACTAAGACCCACTTGTAAATTCAGTGGCCTATGAACAGAGCCCAAAGTTCTACCATTGATGTCCTGGGCTAACTTACAGGCCAAGAGCCTTTCAGGCAGAGCCATAGGAGGCTGGTTTGGGGGCATCCAGTTTTCCACATTGTACCACTCGGGGACCTTCATGTTCCTTCTTGTAACTAAGGATTCAGTTGAGGTCACAGAGCTCTTGAGGGGCAGTGTTACGAGCCTCACTATCCCATGCTGAGGGAGAGAGCTGGTAGGAAGGAGGGAAGGTGGAGATGGAATGGAGGGAATATGAGAAGGCTGGGTAGGAAGCAGGGAGGGGGGTGTGGCCTAGAAATCTAGTAAGGGGTCAGCTTTGCTCTGGGTTGGAAACTCTGCTTCTGTTTTGGCTGTCGCTGGGATGCCCCTTTTCCTCTCATGTGCTGCCTAGAGCCCGGTTCTCCCGCTCCACTCCACTAGGGGGCAGCATCACCAAGCATTCCTGTCCTTACCACAGCCCAGCAAGAAAGTTGGGTGAGAGCTTGGGGGCCACTCTGGACTGCACTGGGTCCTTCTCTGTGGCAAGAACAGTCTGTTTCTATAGGGACTAGGGATAAGGACTCATGGACATTCTGAATCTCTGCTGCTAGAGGAGAGGAGAGCTAGGGTATGTAGACAGCTAGGGTGCACCAGACTGCAGCAGCCCCCTAAGGACCAGCCTTCAAGGCTCTCAGCCCAGCCACTGGCCTGCTAGTTCCATGGCTACTCCTGCCAGCTGCAAACTTGAGTTAATTTTGGTGACACAGTTGTTACTTCTCAGCTGATTTGATGCTCTGCAGAGCAGGCAGTCTCTTTGATGAGCTATCTCCCTTCTAAATCCCCTGTCAGATTGCTTTGCTCTGGAGGTCAAGGACAAGGGCCAACCCCAGCATCTCTGGCTGTAGCCACAAATGGGAGAGCCCCAGTGGAGGAGGATGGCAAGGTTGGCCCACTTGGGGAATGAGGACTGGAAGGTGGGGGGCTTTCTGCTAGGTAAGCAGACATCTTCATCCTAGCCTAGAGCTCTGGAAAGTCCCTTTCAGAGCATGCTGAGTTGGGAATAGTGAGCTCGGCTGTAGAAGGGCAAGAGGGAAGGATGAGTTCTAGGCAGAGCCAGGGCCAGGGCTGACTGGCCAAAAGATGAGGTCCTGGGCAGCCCTGAGATATTGCTCCCAAAGTTAGGCCTCAGCAGAGCTGAGTGGCTATGGGGAAGAGAGCTGGGGGGAAGAGGATGAGGCTCCTGGCAGAGACCAGTCAAGCTTGCCTGCTCACCTGCACTGGACAGACACTTTCCAAAGGACTCAAGAGCAGCCCCTGGCCAGGCTGCTCTGCTCAGGGCTGTACACAGGATGAGAATGCCTATTCTTGCTGCCTGGCCTGCAGCGTACACAGGAGTCTGTCTCCAGGGTGAGATGGTGACCAACAAGATCTCCTGGGGTCTTGGCTGAGCCATGGGGATATATCTTACGGTCCTGGGTCCCACAGGGGAATAGGAGAGGTAAGAAGTCCTTGGAGCTGTCAGATGGTGGGGCAGAGAGTAGAAGGAAGCCTGGGGAATCCGTTCTGTACAGAGGGACCCATATGGACAACACAGTCCCTCTTCTCTCACCTTCCACAGCATCTTTTGGTTCACCCTTCGGTTGGTCCAGGACCAGAAATAGAGCCTCTATTTCTGTCTGAGGGCCTAGATGCCACAGGTCCACGGGACCACACACACATATACACAAAAGTGAGACCAGAAAGGCAATCCTCACACGATATCTTGTCGGGAGGATAGTGGCTTTCAGATGGCTTCAGACTGTTCTAGAAATAGACACATGTACAAAACAGAACCAGAGAGCTGCCTCTGTGTTTTGGAAGGGAGATGCTCCAGGACCTGTCCCCAGTAGGCTTCCCTCAGCAGTCCTGAGATATCTGCTGTATTGTTCTCAGAGTCTACTGCCAGGTCCCTAAAACCATGCATGGATTTCCCTTTTCTGTTTTTCTCAGTCTTAAAAACTGAGAGATTTCACGGGCAGGGAGAGCAGGAGCTGTTTGCAGAGTCGCTGACTTGCAAGGCCCATTTCACTCCCCAACTCAGAACAACAGAGCCTGATGAGGTGGGTGGGGCGGGTGGGGTGGGTGGGGTGGGGATTTGCACCACTTTACAAGATCCTCCTTCTGCCCTGTGGTGGATTAGCACGTGGTGGGGCCTGGAACAGCTGTTGACCACATCTGGCCTCAACTCCAAAGTGGCCTGGGTAGCCAGATCTGCGCTCTGGAAGCTGATCGGGCCTCTAGCATCCCTAGGGGGAAGAGGAAGTGAAAAGGTTCCTCAAGCTCCGATCAAGTGAGATCAGTAAAACGTTTGGGAAAGAGGTCGGGGAACTGGGAGCAAGCTAGAACTCTCCCCGGGTTTAGTACCATGAGATTCCTGGGATCCTTGGACCTTAGGTCACCCTGCTTGGGAGACTATGGTAGGGCTCCCTGCTCAAACAGGGGCTCCTCCTGTATCATCTCATGCAGATGCCTTCTGCCTGACTCTAAAAACTCCAGGCCTTACAAGCTCATAACCTTTCCTCTCTAATTCATGGTTCTCTAATTCAGTTGCTAGACTCTCCCTTCTACTGAAGAAATAGCCTCCTTTAGTGCCCTGAACAAGGCTGCCCAGTCCCCTACTGTCTCCCAACCCCTTAAGGCACTTCAGGCTTGTAAGAATTTTAAAGTCCTTATGCCTTATAGATGGAAAATCAGATCCAGGGTTCAGTTTTGGCAAAATACACAGTGACAGATCCAAAAACCGCTCATCCGAGGGCTTGATGAAGCCCTGCAGTGCCAGGCTGTGCCTCTCTCCAGCCATCATCAGCACAGGGTTTGCTTGGGGGCTCTTTCTAAAGGCGATGGGCGGGGTGGGGGGAGCTCATTTCTGCAGAGCAAGACTGAGGAGCTAGGCTGGGGTGGGAGGAAATGGAAGCAGATGAAACGAGGGGATAGGACATCCAGGTACCACCTCTGCCCCAGAAACAGGAAGAGGGTGGCACAGGAAAGGCGGCAGATAGGGAAGAGAGGGAAGGGTTAGGAGGCATAGAGGGGAAGGGGGAGCACTGGCTCCTTGGCCTTGAACTGCTTCAGAAAGACCCTGGCCTGCTGGGCTCAGCCTTGGCCCTGTGCTGAAATTCCAGCTGTGTGTGCAGCCCAGCCGGTTCCATGCCAGTCATGTGCCAGCTCTAGGCTGGGCAGGGAAATGGGGCACATGGCAGCATATGGATCAGAAGCAATGGGCTAGCTGTCCACTTAGCCCGGGAGCATAAGGGAGCATAAAGGCAAGACTGGCCCAACTCACCCTCAGCCTCTGCATGTTCCAGAGGCCACAGACCCCACTGAGGACTGCCTGTGGACAAGGCTTGGTGCTGGGCACTGAGGAGCCAGGGAAGTCACCAGATCCATATAGCCAAGCCCACATGCCTGGCAGTAGCCAGTGGCTGGCTTGATAGTTTGCCTCAGGAGACCTGTGGCAAGGAAGGATGCCGGGCTCTGCACCAGCTAGGTGACCTCAGGCAGGCTGTGGCTCTCACCTTAAATGGGGGCTCACAGGAGTCCCTGCTTTATGCCTGTAGCCTTTACATAGATCTGACTTAGGAGGTGAGATTGGAAAGCGCCAAGGATGGACCCTGATATACATGGAGGCCCAGCACTATGTTAGGCTCAATAATGAGCAAACACTGCCTTCTCAATTCCAAGGGGACCCTGCTGGCTCCAGACTGATGGGCCTCCCTTCTATAGCTCCATTTGGAAACACCTCAGACTGGCTTCCTTTCTCATGGGCAGCAGGAGGGGAGGGAAGACAGTGGTCATCCTGTAGCGCTCAGGTTGGTTCCTCACTTCTCTAAGGTTCCCAGAAAGGACCCATCCTAAAGAGAGATGGCTCAGTGGTTAAGAGCACTAGCTGTTCTTCCAGAAGACATGGGTTCAATTCCCAGCACTCGTACAGCATCTTATAACTGTAACTCTAGTCCCTAATGCTGTCTTCTGGTCTCCATGGGTACTGTATTCACATGGTGCACAGACTTACATGAAAAAGCAAGGAGCTAAATACCCATTCAGACAAAGGAGCTCCAGAATTTTGGATTCTGAATCGGGCCATGTGGGGAAATCATACCTACACAGGCCACCTCCACTACAGCCCACAGCTATCTATCTACACATAGTGCTCAGGACCTTCACACCTTGTGTAGGTGGGCAAGCCTGGCCCCAGAAAGATAGAACTATAGGATTCTAAAGAGAAAATCCACATGGAGAGCCTGGAAGGATACCAGCTGACTGCTACTCAGGTCCTGTGTGACCTTGGACAGGTGACTTGAGGTTCTGGGTCTGTTCGTTTAACTAGAAAATGGACCATAGTACCCTAGTCACAGGATGGCCATAAGGACTCAGCTGACAAGAAAATGTCTGGCTTGTGGGCTTAGACCTGGGCATGAACCATGGGTACAGACTCGGATGTGGGGCTAAATAGGGAGGGGGGCCTTTGCCTAGCAGCTTCCTCCTGAAGGTTGGGGCCACTGCTCTTTCTACAGCCCTGTTTTCCAACTCCCTGGTGTGTAATATTTCTCCAGAGAGCCATTCCATTCCCTCCTGCCCTCCTCAGGGTAGCCAGGATACATGTTGCCTTCTCCATGAAGGCCCCCAGGCTTAGCACTAAATGTCCAGGGCTAGGAGTATGGTTGCTGAGCCCCCCAGGTATGGGGTTCTTGCTCTCTCAAAGCTGGTCTTGGAGGCATTTCTCCTTTTGTGTTTATCTCTTTGCCTTCAGTCTCTCTGGCCCAAAACTGTGACCTCCTGAAGGTAGGAGGCAGTTCTCAGACCCAGAGCCTCTGGGAACTCACAGGACTGGCTTATAGTGTGTGGTAATCTGGCTAAGCTCACACACAGGAGGCATCTAGGGCAAGCTGGCAAGCAGTCCATGCCATGCTGTGGAAGCACTGGCCCCTGCGATTCTTATTATCTGTGCTCCCCCAGCAGGCTATAAGAGGCTGAAACTAGGGAAGGAGGGCTTCCTCCCTGCCCTGCCCAGCCCCTCTCCTTCTCTCCCTTTCTCTCTCCTCAACCTGCTTCTCCTTTGTGCTCTGACCGCAGAGCCCGCCCCTCACCCTGTGAGCCATCTCTGGCTGCCATGCCCTTGCCCCATGCCCCCCTGGATCCCCAAAGGCCGCTTCATCACGCCTCAGCTCCCTGCCCCGCCTCCCCGCCCAACATGTGCAGAGCCCATGGCCTCCTGCCAAGGCCTGGGGCTGCCAGCGGAGGCAGAGACAGAAATCTCACCGCTCGGTAGGTTTTCTTCTGCCCAGCGTGCTTGGGGGCTTTGCCTGGCTCTGCGGAGCTCTCCACGTGCATCGAGTAGATGATGTCAAAGAAATCTTCCACCACAGCAACCCGCTTCAGAGAGATGCCCTCGGGCTCCGACAGGCCATCTGCCCCCTGCGACAGGGTGGACAAGCCGTGTTAGTGTCAGGGCTGATGAGGGGTGAGAGCTGGGCCCTGAGGCCAGGCCACAGGTCAGGGGAGGGGGGCAGGGACTTTGCTGCTCCCTGGCCCAGCATGGCCTCCAACAGTCTGGCTAGGGCCTGGGGAGAAGAGGGAGCCCACTGGATCTGGGGAGAGGGTACCGAAGTCAGGGTGGCTGAGGGGGCTACTAAATCTACCAGCAATAATGGGCAGAGAAACAAGACAACACAAGTACAAATTAGGAAACCAAGAGGCTCAGTGTTCACAATTCAGACAGATTGTGCCAGACTCCCAGAGAGCTCTCAAATCACATGCTGTGCCAAGACCATCCTAGAAGTCTCTGGGGAGGGGGAGTGCTAAATAGATGCGGCCCCATCAGGAGCTTGCCAATTAGCAGTAACCTTTCACTATGGTCCTGGGTTGGGGTCCCAGGGGACCAGCTCCCATCACCTGGGTGGCTCCTGCCTTCGCCCAGGCCTTTCTGAAAAGCTTTTCACCGCTTTCCTCCCTCCCCACTCCAGCAGCTGAACGCCAGCCACAGCACCCAGGCTCTTTGTGTGGGGAGATGTACAGAAAAACAGGCTGGAGGCCATGTGGATGTGGCTAGGGGCCTCAAGCCTCTTATCAGGCTAGCCTGAGTGCTGTCAGCTGGCCCAACAAGGTATGCCAAGGTGGAGACTGAGTTCTTTGCAGCAAAGAGGTGTGGGAGGCACCTGCACATCCCCCCTCTGCCACACCCCCTCTCCACCACACCCCTGGGGAGGGAAGCTATAGGGAGACTGCAGGGCACAAGTTCTAGGCAAGGCCAGTGTGCCATGAAGGTGTCTTCTGGTCCATAGAATACAAGGTACATCTGGGGACACTGGCTCTCAGCCATCATCTTCCTATGGGAAGATTGGGAAGGCTCTAGGTGGCTTCAGAGAGCAAGAACAAATAGTGTGGAAGGGGTTGGATGATGCACCCAAAGATACAACTCCAAGACAATCCTTCCCAGAGGATGCAGGCTTAAGGAGAGCAGCCCTGTGGAGGTGTGGAATTCATCAGCCGGCTCACACCAAAAAAATGCCCGGCGCGTGGTAGGTGATTGTTTAACTACTGTTAAACAGGCGATTAGCTAGCAGCAGCAGAGCAACGTGGTTTGGACACACTCTACCCCACCATGACGTGTGTGGTCTTGACTATCTTGCATCTTTGAGCCCCATGCCCTTCATCTATAAAAAGGGAAGAAAGCACTCCATTGCCTACAAACTTCTATGAGGGAGGACAAAATGAGATATGGCCCAGCACTTTCTACCAAGCCTGGGAGGCAGGACTATTTTCACAAACACTGTTGTTAAGAAATGCTTTAGAATGAGTGTGGTAGTGCATGTCTTCATGTATATCTCTGTGAGTTTGGGGCCAGCCTGGTTGACACAGCAAGTTAGACCTCCAGGGCTACATAAAGAAAAGAGGCCAAGTTTCTGGGTATATGACAGACCTCAACACTAGAACACTACAACTCTGGGAGCTTGTGATGGTTGGAACCTGCCTGGGAACAGGACGGGCACAGACAGCTTAGGCCCTCAGACTTCGTAGCTGAAGAATACAGGCCTTAGCAGCATGCAACAGACAGACGGGTTTTATCCCTTGGCTGACAGACATGCAGTGATGGTAGAACAGGAAAGTCTTTCTGCCACTGGCCTGCTTGAGGCATCTGTGGTGTGGGCTGCTGAACCCTAGAACTCCTGGGCAATATCTCTGGGTTATGGCCTCACCTGCCTGATACAACTCTCTTGCCAGTCAGGACCTATTTCATGGGGACTTATTAAACAGCAGGCATCTGTGTAAGCACATATATGTGTGTACAATGCATGGGTGCAGGAAAGCTACATGGTAGCCCACCATCACTGCTCTGCAACTGTGGGCAAACTTCCAGCTTCCCTGCGGTCACTTATGAGATGAGCTATGAAATTACACATCTTTTCAGGTTCATATTTGCCAGGACTCATTTTTACTTCCTTCTCAGGGGAGCCCAGCCCTCTGAAGTCCTAAACTGTCTTTACAGGCTCAACAATGGCCAGCTTGTTCATTAGCTGAATGGTAACTATCAGCATTTGGAGGATCTTCAAATACTACCCTGAACAATTGAGACAGGTCAAATATTGTGACAGTCAGTTATAATACAATGTTAGTTTTTTGTTTTTTGAGACAAGGTCTCATGTAGCCCAAGCTGGCCTCCTTGTGTAGCCGGCACTGGCCTTGAACTTCTGATCCTTTGTTTTTTGTTTTTTTTTTTTTCCCCCGAAACAGGGTTTCTCTGTATAACAGCCTTGGCTGTCCTGGAACTCACTCTGTAGACCAGGCTGGCCTTGAACTCAGAGATTTTTTTTTTTAGGTTTTATTTTTATTTTCTGTGTATAGGTTTTTTTTTTTTGTATTTTTTTGGTCTGCATGTATATATGTGCACCACATGTGTGAAAAGGGTGTCAGATACCCTGGAACTGGAATTACAGACAGTTGTGAGCTGTCACATTTGCTGGGAATTGAACCCACATCCTCTGGAAGGATAGGCAGTGCTCTTAATCACTGAGCTGTCTCTCTAGCCCCCGTTTCCACTTCTAAAGTGCCGGGGTTACTAGTGTGTGCTACAAGCCCAAGCTCAGCTATAGTGAATTTCTTTAAAAGCCATTGCTGGATGCGGTGGCACAAGCCTTTAATCCAGCATTCAGACAGCAGGGGTAGGTGGATCTCTGTGAGTCTGAGGCTAGCCAGGACTACATAATGAGTCCCAGACCAGTCAGGGATACACTGTTATACCAAGTCTCAAAGCAAACACAAGCAAACAAAAACCCAACTTATTTATGTGTATGGATGTTTTGCCTGTTTGAATGTATGTGCACCCTGTGCATGCCTGATGTCCACTGAGGCCAAAAGAGGACACTGGATCACCTAGAACTAGAGTTACAGTCAATTGTGAGCCACAATGTCAATGCTGCTAACTAAACCCAGGTACTTTGCAAGAGCAGTCAGTGAGCCATCTCTCTAGCCTCCTCTAAATAATACACCTTTGAAAAAGAAAAGATTCGCCGGGCGTTGGTGGCGCACGCCTTTAATCCCAGCACTCGGGAGGCAGAGGCAGGCGGATCTCTGTGAGTTCGAGGCCAGCCTGGGCTACTAAGTGAGCTCCAGGAAAGGTGCAAAGCTACACAGAGAAACCCTGTCTCGAAAAACCAAAAAAAAAAAAAAAAAAAAATAAATAAATAAATAAATAAATAAATAAAAATAAAAAATAAAAAAAAGATTCATTTACGCATAGGAGTGCTCTATTTTGCATGTATGCCTGAATGACAGAGAAGGCATCAGATCCCATTATAGATGGTTGTGAGCCACCATGTGGTTACTGTGAATTGAACTCAGGACCTCTGGAAGAGCAGCCAATGTTCTCAACCACTAAGCCATTTCTCCAGGCCCCTCAAAAACACTTAAAAAAAAAGATTTATTAATTTATTATGTATACAGTATTCTGTCTGCATGTGTCCCTGCAGGCCAGAAGAGGGCACCAGATCTCATTACAAGTGGTTGTGAGCCACCATGTGGTTGCTGGGAATTGAACTCAGGACCTCTAGAAGAGCAGTCAGTGCTCTTAACCACTGAGCCATCTCTCCAGCCCATTGAAAACATTTTTAACTAGAGGTTTATGATGGCAAAAATGAATGAACTTCAAAAACAAATACAACTGAGTTTTTAGTCCTCAGTCTAGATGTGGTTGTGCAGGTGTGCACAGTTATTAAAAAGTCTACTAAGAATACTAGTGACCTATGTTGTCGTCTACAGATCTGTTAAACTTTAACTTGTTATTTTGTTGTTGTTGTTTTAAGACGGAGCATTTGCTGGCATGGAACTCACTATGTAGACCAGGGTGGCTCACAAAGATCCACCTACCTTTGTCTTCTGGGTGCTGGTACTAAAAGTGTGTGCCCCTGCGTCCAGCTCAAAATTTTGAAAAAGTATCAATTTTCAGGCTGTGTGGATAGCTCCAGGGCTAAAAACTCTTGCTGCACAGCACAGGGACTAGAGTTTGAATCCCCAGAACCCACCTAAAATGCTGAGCACAGTCATCCAAATGCCTGAGGCCCAGTGCTGTTGGTGTCGGGGAGACAGGAGGACCTCTGGGGCTTGCTGGTCACCAGCCTGGCCTCTCACTGGTTCAGAGACCCTGGGTGACTCATTTTACTTTTTCAGTTTTGTTTTTTGTTTTGTTATTGTTGTTGTTCAAGACAGGGTTTCTCTGTGTAGACCTGGCTGTCCTGGAACTCACTCTGTAGACCAGGCTGGCCTCAAACTCAGAGATCTGCCTGCCTCTGCCTTCCAAGTGCATGTGCCACCACCGCCTGGCTCCCTTTCACTGGTTGATACTGTTTTCTCCTCTGGAAGATGGGCCTGTCCTGACTGAATGTTCTAAGGATTGAGTAAGAATGTGTGTGAAGGGATATGTGTGCCTGGGGACATCGTTCACAGATAAAGTGTTTGCATGTAAGCAGGAAGACCAGGGTTCAGATCCATGTAAACACAAGGTAACTGGCAAAGGAGACTAGTCTTAACAGCGAGGTCTAGGTCTGACTGAGAGACCCTGCCTCAAAAAATAAGCTTTCCACTCCAGCCCCAGGGAGGCAGAAACAGACAGATCTGAGTTCCAGGCCAGCTTGGTCTACAGAGTGAGATCTCCAAACAATAAGTCAAATAAGACAGAACAGTGATGAGTAAGAATTCCAACATCAGCCTCAGTCTTCCATATGCACCTACATGCAAATATGCATGCACACCTGCCCACATATAGGAAAAAGAAATGGGGGTAAGTCTGTGTGAGGCATTTGGCACATTACGCTTGGTAAATGTTCATCTCCTCCCTCCGGACTCACTGAGCCTGAACGCTTTGTGTTTAGGAATCTGCTTTTCTACTCTGATCTAGTCAGCTACAAACTGGATCCCATGAGGATATCCACATTCAGGAGAGATGCATAGTCTTATTTAATTTAATTTAATTCTTTTTTTTTTTTTTTTTTCGAGACAGGGTTTCTCCTTGTAGCTTTGCGCCTTTCCTGGGACTCACTTGGTAGCCCAGGCTGGCCTCGAACTCACAGAGATCCGCCTGCCTCTGCCTCCCGAGTGCTGGGATTAAAGGCGTGCGCCACCACCGCCCGGCTAATTTAATTCTTAAGTAATATGTTAAGGCTGTCCTCAAACTTGGACAGGTAAGTTTTTCCTGAGTTCAAAATATAACTAATAGTTGTCAGGTGTAGTGGCACACCGGCAGAGGCAGGTGTATCTCTGTGAATTTTTTTAAGATTTATTTATTTATTATGTATACAGTGTTTTGCTGCATGTATATACTATCTATCTGTCTGTCTGTCTGTCTGTATGTATGTATGTTCCAGGCCAGCCAGAACTACAAAGTGAGACCTTGTCTCAAAAAACAAACACACAAACAAAACACTCCCAAAAATGAATGTACCTAGATAGAACAGCAAAATATATTACCCAGTGCCTGTTCTGTCCCTGGCCTAGCCTCCCACCTCTATTCTTAGGTACACTTGGTTAAGCAGTGGCTTTGCACCTGGTCCAGTGTGACAATAAAACTATCCCAGGGAAACTTCAAGGGAGCATTTATCAGTAACTACCTCTTTAAAAATTGATGGCTTGGCCGGGCGTGGTGACCCACACCTGTAACACCAGCGCTTGGGAGGCTGAGGGAGGAGTTCAAGGCCAAGTCCAGCCTGGGCTACGTAGAGAGTTCCAGACCAGACTGGGGGCCATACAGGAAGACCGTGTTAAAAAAAAAAAAAAAAGATGGATTGCTTATTTTCAACCTTGGGTCCTGTCTCTAGCAGGCAAGGGCTTGTAACAAACAGAACTCAGACCACACAAGGTTTGCAGAGGTATATACTGATAGCCCTCTAGTGAGCTGTGGCCACCTGGAGGTTGTGTGCTTAACACCCTAAAGGAAGAACACCAGAATGTCTGTCTGGCCTTCAACAAGAGCCCCAGGAAGATGGTAACAAAGAGATCTGGCAGCAGTCACAGGCCCTGCATCCATGAAGGTAATGACCTTTATGGTAAATGCTGCAGGAAGGGCATGCCTTCCCTAGCTGGGAATGCAGACAGAAATATGAGAGAGCTGCTAATTAAAAGAACACAAAGTGTCTTCCTGATAGCCTTGGGAACCTTGTCCATCCCCCACCCCTGCCCTGTACTGACCATTTTGAGCCCAGGGCCTTGTACCCACCAGGCAAGCACTCTGCCACTGAACAGCATCTCCAGTCCTCTCCTTAGCCTTGGGATGCCCCAACCAACCCACTTCTGCCTGGTACCCAAGCCAGTATCATTTAATCCCCTGCTTTAAACAAGCTGCACGCTGTATTGACAAAGGAAGTTCATTGTACTTCTGGGGACTGGATCAGAGAGGACCTGGACTCTCCTAACGATCCAGCTTTCAGAAATGCCAGGCGGGAATGATGGAAAGAAACTCTATAGCATTTCATGGGGAAGGACATGAAAAATACCAGGTCAATGGGAGTTTTTCTCTGTAGGGAAGAACATTGCCATGGTAACATACTCCAGAACCATCCAGCTCCAGAACAACCAACCAGACCCCAACTAACCTAATTGGACATGGCATCCATTTTTAAAACTGTAGAGCCTACTAACTTTCTTAGACGTTGCCAACCCCTAAAGCTAGCCCATGTGAGTTCTGATCCAAAAGCTGAGTTGCACACAACTGAAGCAATCTCAAAATGTCTACTTTACATGTAACTGATATTTCAAAATATGTAGAACTCTGGTCCTCCAAGTGTGGGTCCTACATAAGCAGCATTAGAATTATATGAGTGCTGAGCAGTGGTGGCCCATATCTTTAATCCCAATACTCAGGAGGGAGAGGAAGGTGAATCTCTGAGTTTGAGGCCAGCCTGGTCTACAGAGTGAGTTCTAGGACAGCCAGGACTACACAAAAGAAAGCCCATCTTGAAAAACAAAAACAAACAAACAAAAGTTTAAAAAGTGGGGGAGCTGGAGAGATGTCTCAGTGGCACAGGCTGTTCTTCTAGAGGACCTGGGTTCAATTTCAAGCACCCACATGGCAGCTCACAACTGTCTGTGACTCCAGTTCCAGGGGATCCAACACCCTCACACAGACATACATGTAAGCAAAACACCATACTCTGGTTTCTCTTCAGATTGTACAAATCTTTCACCTTTTACATGTAAGCAAAAACACCAGTGCACATAAAATATATAAAAAAGAATCATATGAGCAGTTCTTAAAAAATGGGTGTTTGGGGGCTGGGGATATGGATTGGTAGGTAGAGTGCTTGTCTAGCATGTACGAAGTCCTGGGTTCAATCCCTGGCACCACATAAACTGTACATGGTAACTTACACCCATGATACCAGCACTTACAGAATACAGGCAGGAGCATCAGAAGTTCAAGCCATTTTTTTTTTAACTGTATAGGGAGCGCAAAGCCAGCCTAGGGCTACATGAGACTCTGCTTCCAAAAACAAACAAACAAACAAACAAACAAACAAAATGCATATTTTTCATGGTCTACTTCAGCCGACCAAGTCTTTGCTCTGAGGTTTTAAAAAGTCCATCCCCAAATGACTATAATGCAAGAAGATTTTGAGAAATGCTGATTAGCACGTCTCTATGATTGAGACATGAAGGTAAACAGTAGTGAAACTGACACAGATTCATTAAATACAGCTACCACTTCTGGGCTTCCAGGCCTTGTATGTTAATATTTTCATCTCTAGCAAAGACTACCTAATAGGGTGGGGGGGGGGAAGAAGACTCTTATTAGGCAATGTTACTATAAATTCAAGAAATCTGCCCAGAGACTTACTGTGGATCACAGGTGCATGGACAGGGATGCCCCCCCCCCCCCCCCCCCCCCCCCCCCCCCCCCCCCCCCCCCCCC
>CABHPH010137100.1:0-12655 GCA_902168325.1 Peromyscus nudipes
TATCGGATCTGAGCTCGGTTTTTAACAGTTACTGAAATGGCATTGAAAACAGGACTTAAATGCTGTGGTTTGTGACCCCAGGGGTCACTTAAAAGCACACACAACAAAAATAAAAACATGCTAAACAGAAAGCCCCGGAAACAGCGTTGATGCTACCAGCTTGATGCTCTTTTCATTTGCTCTACTGGGGTCTGAGACTGCCTGATCCATGGCTGCCTAGCTTCTTCCTTTTTTAAAATTCACGCTTCTGCTCTGCCATTCTGGTCTTAAAGGATAATTTTAATCTCAAATGCAGTCAACTAGATATCTGAGTCCAGACAGGCTCAGAAATGGACCCTAAGAACTGCAGACAAGTATCTTGGCACCGTGGGCCCTATGAGGCCACCGTGGGTCTTCAGAAGGCCACTTCCCTGTTCTCTGTGGCCTCCCAGTAAGCATGGCTGACAGGCAAGTGAATGCCATCTCAGAATCCACTGGCCTCTCAGTGCTCTTCCAACCCTGTCAGTCAGGAATGCAGCCTTTCAGGAGTCAGGGGGCTAAAGGCCTATGTTCTGGTTCCTCTTAGAGATCTGGCAGAGGCGTCATGCTGTGCTTTCTCCACCACTTCTGGTCATTTCTGAGAAGAGGGAGAATTCCACAAGCTGGCAGATAGGCTGTATCATTGCTCAGCCCTAAAGATACTACATTTTAAGTTTTCAACTAAGATTCTTCTTCAGGGAACTTCCACCCACAGTTTTGATTATTCTTCACAAATTCTCAGGTTAGTGGGGGTTATCTGGATTTTCCATGATACAGATGGAAAAAGCTGTGATCTCTTGCCCCTAGCCGTTTCGAAGAGTCTTCTCAATGGAGACTGCTCAGCATTATCACCCTCAGTGAGGACCCATTAGCATGCAGCCAGTATTTACCCTGGCTAGCTCCTGGGCACTCACAGGGCACCATCAGGCCAGTGACCTAACTACTACTCAGTCTCCACTCAGCTTTCTTCTAGCCTGGGAGTGTCCATTTCATCCATCTTACTGCATTTGTCCGGATTGTTTGGATTGATTTTCTGAGTTCCTTTAACTATATGGATACTAGATGTTGTCTAGTCAGCAGTAATTTTCAGTGGAAGAAGGTGGGAATATTTTGATTCTGTGCTTGGACTATGTTTTAGTTAGGGTTACTGTTGCTGTGATGAAACACCATGGCCCCAAACAAGTTGGGGAGGAAAGGGTTTATTCTGCTTACACTTCCACATCATAGTCCATCACTGAAGGAAGTCAGGACAGGAACTAAAACTGGGCAGGCACCTGGAGACAGGAGTTCATGCAGAGGCCATGGAGGGGTGCTGCTTACTGACTTGCTCTTGATGGCTTCTTGCTCAGCCTGCTTTCTTAGGACTACCAACCCAGGGATGGCACCATCCACGATGAACTGGGCCCTCCCCCATCAATCACTAATTAAGATAATGCCCTACAGGCTTGCCTGCAGCTAGATCTTATGGAGACATTTTCTCAGTTCCAGGTTATGTTGAGCTAACACAGAACTAGCCAGCACAGGCTATAAATCCAGATTCTAGGCTCTTGGGTGTTTTAAGATAATCTTGGCAGTTTTCAGTCTTAAATTTTGACTTAGAGTTTGGCATCTTGGACGATTTTCATGAGATTACACATGTTCACTTACATTCTTCCTCCTTGTAGTCCAGGTCCATTCAGGAGATAGATACCACAGAATAGGTTACACAGGGAAAGATATGTTTCCTGGGATGAAAGACTGTCTCAGAGGGCATGGAGAAGGTACCCACGGACCTGAGAGGCAACTGCACACTGGTACACACTCCCTGGCCTCTTTAGAAAACACACTAAGTCAGAGGCAGTGCTAAGTACACATGGGTGCAGTCTGCAGTCAAACCCTTCACGAGAGGAAACGAATATATGATAATTGGAGTGTAGAGCTTCTGGTAACAAAGAACATGTTCACAGACACGTAAGTATCATGTGAGTAATGAATTTCACTTTGCTGAGAGACCTGTCTGTGGTACACAAAGCATGGTGTGTTGTCACTGTGGCTTCCCTCCTCGTCACTGTGGATTCCAAGTTTAAAGGCAGCTTCTTTCTGTCAAGTGCTCACAGTGGTACAAAGGATTTAGAAAGCAGATATTAAGGAAGGGTTATACTGGAGAAGTAAGACAGGGTCTCACTGTGCTGGCTGACCTTGAATTCATTCGCAGAGATCGAAGCTAAGTATTTTTAATTTTGACCTAGATGAACTTACTACTTGGATATATGATGTCAAATTTTCTGAACAGAAAAACTAGGACACATGGTCTTAACAAACAATATTGTCAGGCTTGTGAATTTATTCATATTTGAAATATATTACATGTATAAATTAAGTCATGTTCAGTCACAATTAAGCACTTGTGGAAAAAATGATCCACTATTCCAAAATATCTGAGACATAAATATGCTAATGTTTCATAGAATAAAAATTAAACACATCTTTTTTCAGACACTTAAACAAGAAACTTGAAGTATGAATTTTAATCATGTATTTTTTTTCAAGTTACGTGGTTCTCATAAAACTAAAAGTCACACACATGTGGGTGCATAGGTATGTTTATGTTTTTGACACTGCATGGAGTTCAAGCCTCAAGACTTTATGACTCCTTCAGGAAGACTCTAACATACCTTGCAGACAGGGCTGCTTGTTCAGTTTTGTTGTGGAAGTTCATAGTCATAAGCCCCATCCTGTCTCCCTCCCCCTGAATCTACCCAAAGGATTGCTTGAGAGAAAATATAAATATAAATATATATATATATATATTAGTTTGTTCATTTATTTCTGTGTGTCTGTGTGTGTGTGTGTCAGAAGACAAGTTGTGGGGGGCCAGTTTTCTCCTTCCATCATGTCTGTCCTGGAGATTGAACTCATGTCTTCAGGTTTGGCAGAAAGCAACCTTTATCTGCTGAGCCATCTCACTGGCCCTGAGAGAGAATATAACTTTTTTGATGGTGGTTGTTTTGTTTTTTGGTTTTTCGAGACATGATTTTTCTGTGTAGTTTTGGTGCCTGTCCTGGATCTTGCTCTGTAGACCAGGCTGGCCTCCAACTCACAGAGATCCGCCTGGCTCTGCCTCCTGAGTGCTGGAATTAAAGGCATGTGCCACTACTGCCTGGCTGAGAATATAGCTTTTGAGGTACCTGTGCACCCCAAATGTTTAGGTTAGAACTCTATTATCCTTCATTATGTACAGGAGTGTCCAGCAGTAGGGCTTGTAGGGCTCATTGACTTTCCAGAAAACAGTGCTATTACTTAGTTTCTATTTCCTTTTATTATTACATTTCTATTTGTTTGTGTTTGTGGTCTAGGCAATTGAACTCAGGACCTTGTGCATGCTAGGCAAGTGCTCTACCACCGAGCAATTAACCCCAGACACTTATTACTTCTTTTGTTTTGTTTTTTTTTTCCAGACAGGATTTGTCTGTGTAACAGTCCTGGCTGCCCAGGAACTTGCTTGTAGACCATGCTGGCCTTGAACTCACAGGGATCTGCCTGCCTCTTGCCTCCCAAGCATAGTCAGACTTTTCTTTCCCGCCCCTCAGTTTCCAAATAACTGACACAGAGAATTAATATTAATTATAATTGCTTGCTTGGTAGCTCAGGCTGTATTATTAACTAACTTTTGCAACTTAAATTAACCCATTTCTATTAATCTACATTCTGCCACGAGGCTTGTGGCATTTACCTCTATCTGGCTGGCGACTCCTCTGACTCTGCCCCTCTTCTTCCCAGCCCCCTGTGTCTGGCTGTTCCGTTTATACTTCTTACCTGGCTACTGACCAGTCAGCTTTTTATTAAACCAGTCTGAGAGACAAATCTTTACAGTGTACAAAAGGATTATTCCACAGCACCCAAGTGCTAAGATTAAAGGCACGTGCCACCACACCTGGCTTTTTACTTTTATTTTAAGACAAAGTCTCACTCTGTTGTCCATTTTGATTTTGATCCTCCTGCCTTAGTTTCCTGGGTAGCTGGAATCAGAGGCTGTGTTGTAAGCTGGTTTATTTGCCTTTTTACTAGTTTTCTGCAAGTGATTTATTCTTGGTGTGTAAAGTTGGATCTTAATTCATCTGAAGGTGCCTTTTTAAAAATTAATTTGGTGTGTGTGTGTTTGTGTGTGTGCGTGCATACATGTTGATAATGGCTTTGAATTTTTGAGAGAAAAAGAGAGCCCTACTATGTAGCCCGGGCTGACCTTGAACCTTAATTAATCCTCCTGCCTCAGCCTCCCAAGTACATACAATTATAGGCATACACCACGGTACCACAGCCTCAGTTTGCAGGTTAACAGACGTTGTGTGGGATGCTTTGGCTTCTTTTATCTGACAGGAACAGAGAAGAAACAGCCTGACCTTCTTACTCTCTTGGAAATTTCCAGCTCAAGAAAGTGCCCAGAAGCCACAGCACGCGGGGATTTTCTGATTAGCCAACCCTTTTCTTAAATTATTAAGCTGCATTAAAACAGCAGCTTGGTGCACTTGGTGCTTTAGATCTTCCTGTCTTTGAAAGATTAATGTCCTACAAGAATGACGCTAATCTCAGTGTCTCCCTTTAGTGTTTTCAAATGGCAGGAGCGTCTCATCCTGCACTGTTCTTGCCCTCCACCCTTTAGGCATTTACAGTTATTCTAGGGGGGTTATGTTTATTAACTTCTGGAGGTTTTCCTCTTGCAGTTTGACCTTCTTGAGTATGAAGTTTATGTATCAATTAGAGCTACTCTTAAAACAGGTTTTCTTAAAGAGCAATGCTATCCAACAGGACCAGAGCGAATCTTTTCTTTGTAGTGCTAGGAGTCAAACCCAGGCTCCTAGAAGTGGTAAACAGGTGCTCTACCAGAGATAAACCCCCAGTCCAAGTGAATTTTTTTGTCCATTTCCTTGTAGTTTTATTATAATCAGGACACTGGATGAGCTGTTCGTTTTGATTTTAGACTGCATGGGTCAGTTTTGAGCAATTGATATAATGTTATTTAATGAACTTATATTGTCCTCTTAGGCTTATGTATTTATTCATTATATACTTTTAAAACCTCTGAACAGCCCAATGTCTTCCCAGTGTTTGAGAGAGTCCAGTAAGACATCAGTGTCATTTTCAAGTAGAGGTTTAAAGTGTAAGGATGTGTTTCCTAATTCAGAACTATTTCTACTGACTTGGGAATATGTTAGGTCTACTGGCTTTCAGATGATTCTCAAATTAGCAAAGAAAGGTATTAGAGGACAGAGAAAAGTTGGAGCCAGGGCTGGAAGTCTGTATGGACATTTTCCTGTGCAGAGGGCAAAGTTAGCAGAAGTATGGAGGTGCAGAGGTCAGTGTTTTCACAGACCTGAGAAGTCCCCAGATCTCTCCATTCCTTTGTCATTTTTATTTATATATTTTCTTTGAGACAAGATCTCACTGTGTAGGTCAGACTGGCCTCAAACTCCCAATCCTCCTGCCTCTGCCTCCTAAGAACTGGAATTATAAATATGTGCTACCATACTCATCCCTCCCCCATCCTTAAGATGTAGCCCAAGCTGGCCTTCACTTCTAGATGCTTCTACCTTAGTCAACCAAGTATAAGAACTGTGAGCACAGGCCACCACACATGAAAGATTTTAAAGGGCCTAATGGAAACATGATTTTCCATAACTATTATTTGAATCAGAGGAATTATTTCATTAAAATTCTTCCAAGTTTCATATAAGGAGCAAGTTCTATTGGAGTTGATGGTGCTCACCTAACCATGTGTTATGAGACTGTCCTCAGCTTCTCAGCTTTCCCCTTCATCTGATGAATTAGCTGATTACTGGGGATTGCCATCTTATCAGGGACACATTCCCTGCTCCTAGACAGAACTAGTTTGTGTGGAATGGAAGGAAGCATCTCTGAGGTACTTTGGCTGGGTATCTAGTGGCTGGTGTATATTGAAGGTATGGGGCGGCACAGTTGGTACCTTCATCTGACTCTTGAGCTTTGATTAAGCTTCCTGTCATTTCACTAAACTCCAAAAGGTGGGTTTTTATCCTTATTTTTGGCTCAGATTGAGTCTAACTTGTCCACTCAGTGGGGATTCTGCATCTTGAGAACTGTTAGTGCTCAGGCATTGTGTGTTTGGGACTATCAAGGTGAGAGTTTCTAGAAGTAAAGAATGAAGGCTTCAACTGTGTCTTGGCTACGACTACCTGTTTGTGCACTGTGGGGCTTGCTGTGAAGGCAGGATGAAGCTCTGCTGTACAATCTTAGTTGTTTAGTTCACGTTGTCCTTGTTGATTCCAGATAGGCTATTGTCTGTGCAAGTCTTGTAAATTCTCTGTTGTGCTGAAGCATCAGCTGGAGGTTTGGTGGCTCTGAGCCAGAAGGTGCATTGACAGTGACATGGCGTACTTCAGAGCATCATAGTCAGAGTTGCTAAGGATGTTTTGAGAGGAAATCAGTTCTGTATTCCTCTTCACATTAGAATCTGAGGATCTGATTATGGTCTCGCCCAGAGAAAATAATCCAAGACCCATCAGGGTTTGCTAGAGATACCTCTGTGTGTGTGGTTAAAATGACCTTCGTAGTTCATCTTAAGGCAGTTGCACCCACTATTTATATTACCTGCTTCCTCCTTTCCCCAAGGAGTTCGAGACAGGAGCTTCTTTCTGTGCACTTGTCCTGGTGTTAGTGTGCATGCTGTGCACTTGTCTCCAGGTGTTAGTGTGGATGCTGTGAGAACACATGCTGGGACCCTCGGAGGCTAACCAGATGACCTGCCCAGTCTGTGGAGTTACCAAGAACAGAGCTCAGAACCACTGCGCTTGCCCCAGGAGCCACTTCTCTGGTGGATGTTTTGCTCTTTTTTCATCTTGCCCAACAGTGTTCCTGACAGTAAAGCTGCCAGGAGAGTTGGTTGATTGGATTTAACGTTCACCTACCATTTTGTATCTAGTCACTTCGGCACATTCACACAGTCGGCACTTCCTAGTTCCACACGAGGAAAGACAGCAGAGCACCAAGCACGCAGTTCTGTGGATGAGGAGACTAATTCAGAGAGGTGAAGGAACTCGCCTAAAGTCACAGGACAGCACTGGTAGCATTTTTAATGTGAGGGCCCCGTGACATATTTGTGTTAGTTAAGTCCATAACTTCTGATCTCTTCACACTTTTCATTGCCTCATTTTCACAACACTTGCTTTCCTTCAGTAGCTTGTATTGTGGGCAACTTCCTTACTCTTTTAATTTTTAAGATTAAAGTGTGTGTGTGTGTGTGTGTGTGTGTGTGTGTGTGTGTGTGTGTGTGCGCAGGTGAGTGCAGGCATCCTTGTGTTGTGGCCGGAGATGTCAGATCCCTTTAGAACTGGTATTATAGGGGGTTGTGAGTCACCTGGTGTAGGTGCTGGGAGCTGAGCTCCGGTCCTCGTATGCACTCTTAACCACTAAACCGCCTCTCCAGCTCCCTGCTTAGCCACTCTTAACCTGCACTGACCTCTTCTGTAAAAGGAGAACAGTCATAGCACCTACCTTATAAACAGGTTAAATGAAACAGTGCAGTTAATATACAGTGCTTAATACTTGGCAAAACTGAAGTAATTAGTATATGTTTACATGCACAGGTATAGAGTCCAGTTATAAGATAGCATGTACCTTGCTTAAAGACTGAACTTTAAGCTGAAAACAAACCTAAACGCATGTCAGAGAGCAGCTGTTAAGAGAAACAGCAGCTGTGCTCAGCCTGTTGAAGTGGTCCTTGAATAGCCAGCCACACCATCAGACGAGGAGAAGGCTATGGCCTATGAAGTTTGGGTGCTTGTTAGACCGCAGTGAGTGAGTGCAGCCACAGAATCAATGCTGCCTTCCCGTTCTTTTCCATCAACCCAGGACTGATGTGTTGATTAGCCTTCAGGTGACCCCAGAAATTCTTTTTTTTTTTTTAATAAAAAAAAATTGTATTTACTTAGAAGCATTCAGAATGTCAACAAAACAGCTGCAATTTTTTTTTTTTTTGCAATTACAGAGTGGTATTCATTTAACAGAACAACAATTATCTTCGTAATAAGCTGCATCAGAGACGACTGAAGATGAAAAAAAAAACAAAAACAAAAATAAAAAAACAAAACAAAAAAACCCTACCGTCCCCATATATAACTAATTTGTGCTGTGCACCAACAAGAACCTGCTTTAAATTTCCATGCCAATTTACAACCCCCAGACTGGACCAGGCAAGGTTAGTGGCTATTGAGAATACCACCAGCACAGGGCTGTCTAGAGACACATTCGGTAGTGTGTTAACTACACAAAAAAGACACTGTACAGTTTAAAAACAGATCTGACACAGCCTTACATTTCAGTTTTTTTCTTTAAAAGGAGTGAGTTGTGTACAGGGGGGTTAAATGCTTTACAGACAAGAAAAAAACTGCGCTAGAACCAACTTATTCATCATCATCATCATCTTCATCTTCGTCTTCCTCTTCTTCCTCCTCTTCCTCATCCTCTTCATCCTCCTCCTCATCTTCCTCTTCCTTCTTTTTCTTGCTCTTTTCAGCCTTGACGACCCCCTTCTTCGCCGCATCGGGTTTCCTTTGGCTCTGTAGGCAGCGACATCCTTCTCGTGCTTCTCCTTCAGCTTGGCGGCCTTCTCCTCACAGGGCTGCTTGTCGTCCGCAGAGGTGGTGTTCCACATCTCCCCCAGCTTCTTCACCACGTCCCCGATGGACAAGCTGGGGTGCTCGCCTTTGATTTTGGGGTGATACTTGGAACAGAACAAGAAGAAGGCCGAAGGAGGCCTCTTGGGTGCATTGGGGTCCTTGAACTGACCCCAGAAATTCTAAACGCCTTTGATCAAGAGACCAATTCTGTGTTCTCCATCTGAAATGAGAGCTTTTTTAGAACAAGATCCTATTTGTGTGTAGTCTGTTCTTACCTTCAGTAATGAGCCTGTGGCTGTGAGGTGGCTAGTGATTTAGTCTTGTTCAGAGGGCCACATTTCTTAATATTTTGATTATTTTCTCCAAGGAATATTGTTATAGTAGAGGTTTTTCGTTTGAGGGAAGACACTACATTAGGCGTGCCCTTTACCCGTGGCTGACCTGAGACTGCAGCAGAAAACACAGAACTGTTCATTCAGCTGAGGTTTGTCTTCGAGGATGTTACAGTTTGCGTGTGGTTTGCCCCCCCTCGCCCCCTTCACAGAGGCTCACATGGTGAAGGACTGGCTGGTGGAGCTGATGGGAAGTTACTGGATCCCAAGGTCGGTGACTTCATCATTGGAAGCCATCAACAGAATCGAAGACCTATTCATCTAGTCGTCCCCTCAGCCAGTGAAGGCTTAGCAGATAAGCTAGATGAGGCCATGCCATTTCCAACAAGTAAAATAAGTAAAAACAACCAGATGTGCTTTTATGAGCAGACGCATTTACTTAAGAGAGAATGTGTGCCCCAGCCTTTACCTGGTCATAAAATTAAATTACTCTGGAATTAGCCAGAAATGAAACAGAAAATAGGAATTTACAAAAGTAACCTTATTGTCCTGACAAAAGTGGCTGAATGGCTTAAGTTTTATGTACTTCAACAGACTCATTATAAAATTAATCATTTAATCATTTATATTTCCCCTCTGATTCAAGTTCATTGAACTGTGATGTTAAAAATAAAAAAATAAAGTGGTAGCTGTAGTCCCTCTGGATAATCTGGTCAGAAAAGTTTTGTGATGTCTGAGGAGTGAACATCTGAGTGGAAATCGGAAGGCTACGGATGTGATTATAAGCCACTGTGACAAAAGGGCTGTGCTCTCGGCCCTGGATGCCGCAAAAGTAGGACTGATAGAGGTCTCCCAAGTGAACTGTCTAGACCAAACAAAGGGTCGGGCTGTAAGGAGTGAGGCTGGAGTGGGAGGTGAGGCCTCTCCAGGGTAATATGCTTTACTCTGGTTGTAGCTGGGTTTTTGCTGCCGGTTGGTGGTGGCTTGGCCTAGGGGACTGGAGGCAGAAACAGAAAACACTGATGGAGTTTGAATCATGCCAGCATGTCAGAGATGAGCTCCATAAAACTGCTGAAGCTTACATGTGGGCAGGGGGTGAAAGAAAGGAAGGAGCAGGGTGAGTTTGAGCTCCTGAGAGTACAAGGGTACATTCCTGAGGTGGGCAGGAAGGCAGAGTGGGTCTCTAGAGCTTTCTCTTTGGTGCAAGCTGCAAGTTCCAGGGACTAAGACAGCCAGTAGGACCAGATCTATCCTATGTGGTGCATCTGGAGTCCAGAGGTGGATTCTGTGGGACAGATGTGAGTGAGCGGGAGTCTCAGCACAGAGAGCATGTGTAACCCTAGAGGTGATATTCATGCTGACTTTCTCTTGCCTGGTGAAAACCATTCTGACTTACTGATTGCTGGTTTGAGAATCTGATCCTTTGGATGCTGGTTATAGCAAAACTGCAGAACCAGATATTTTATTGCAAGATTTCCGTTTGAAATTTATTTATGTCACCAAGGACCAGGAAGGTGAAATGCTATATCTGGCGCCATAAAACCATTGTCTGAGCTTGTTTGTCTGAAAAATCCATATCTGGATGGTGTGATCAAATCCTCAGCCATGCCCTGCTGGCTCTGTCCTAATAAGAGAGGCATAGCATCAGCCCCAGAGGACGAAGGGCCGCCATGGTTAGACTGTAGGTGGCCAGGTTAGAACAAGAGTGCCTGTCACCCAGGTCAGAATCAAGAACAGCAGAGTGGCTTAGAAATTAGGAACCTCAAAGAAGCTCTAGACCAAGCAGCAGTTTTGTGAGAATTTTGCTAACAGATAAGTGGAAAGACAGATAGATGTAGACTTGTGCTTACCACTTTGGGGATGTATAAGAAATACTTGAGCAGTTTCTCTAAGGTTCCAGACTTCCCGTGGCATCTGGGCTGGTACTTAGGACTGTCATTTTCACAGGCAGTTCTGATGCAGGTATCCATGGAGACACCCTGAACTTGTGAAGATGTCTGAGAACCATGTGGAGACAGAGGCCCGCAGGGGAGAAGGGGCTAACCTGCAGCCACCGAGCACGTCAGGCTATCTGTGCAATTCCTTAGTTTCCTTTGCATTCTGTCCTGATGCACGGGTGAGAAGCAAGTCTGCCTTCCAGACCAGCTCCCTTCCTTTGTTTTCTCTGTCTTTATCAGAGCGGGCAGCTCCTCTGACATGAGGGTATTTACTAACATACTGTGTTACCGGGGTGGTGGCGTCTGTTGTTTTCTTTGTTTCATTTAAGTGTCCTGTGTATCCTCAGTAGTGAGCATTTCAGAAATGGATGGATGAAACATTTTGTTAAACTGAGTTAGTGGACCTTGTGGAAAGTACCAGCCTTTGGGTATTGTTAAAACAAATGAGTAAGATAGTTTTCCCCCTTCACTTGTATGGTTCTACTTGAATCAGTTTCACAAACAGCTTGTTTATGGAAGATGATTAGATACCTGGGATATCAGTAATAATAGCTGTGGTCACCAGCATTTCTTGAATCAGGGCTCACTGTTTGTCAGACATGCACTGTAGAAGTTCTGAGCCAACAGTGCCACATTTATGGCACCCATGATCTCCAGAGTCTCCTTAAAGCCCACTGGGGAGGAACTAGAGCTGTCTGTATTTTCAGAGGAGACTGAGGCTCAAGCCAGAAGTTGCTTCTTCAGGGTTACACAGACAGCGGTCTAAGGATTAAGTTCTTAGCTACCAGTAATGTTCGGTATTGGGCTTGGGGTGTTTTCTTTTGGAGGAGGAATTGAAAAGACTAGGCAAGCATCAGTCTTCGGGGTGTTGCTGGGCCAAAAAAAATAAGCCTCCAAGGTGATATAAAACCACAACCTGGAAAAAAAGACACAGTTTTTCAGCTCGACTTTCCAGCATTTCCCCATACTTTAAGGTCTTTCCATTCTGCCGTTACAAAGAGCCTTTCATCTTACACTGGGGGGCTATTCTCCCTTCTCGGAAAACTTCCCTAAAACCAGCCAAAGAAAGTTCCTGTGGTGACAGGTCACACCAAACCATTTCTAAGGAGGCCTGTGTAACACTCGTTCATGCCCTACCTCCTGAGGAAGGTGGGCAGAAAGGGGGCTCCTTCACCCCCCTTCTATAATGTGTTCCTGTGGCGGCCTCAGGCGGGGCTGACTGGGGGATATGATAGGGTTATAAATGTGGGTACAACAGAGCCCTTGTGAGACGGGGCACGCCTCTGAGTTCTAGGAACCCTGTACTTCTCGGGAGCAGCAGAGTGTATCTCACCACCCAGTATGGAAAATACTGGCATTCACTCACACCTCTGCCAGCTGGGACCGCCCTTGTGTAAAAATCAACCACACTTCACACTTAGGGCAGCAGATTGCATTGCATTCTTACAGTATTCCTGATGAGACGTCACTTCCCCCTCCTGTAGATACCAGCAGCTTAGGAAGACTGGTAAATTGCTTTCCTTTTCCATCTTTCTTTGGAGATAGGTAATGTTATGTAGTCTTGGCTGGCCTGGAACTGGCTGTGTGAACCAGCCTGGTCTCCAGCTCTCAGTAATTTTCTGCCTGTGTCCCCCAGGTGCTGGCCTTACTGCTGTGCCCCCCACCCCCAGGTGCTGGCCTTACTGCTGTGCTCCCCACCCCCAGGTGCTGGCCTTACTGCTGTGTCCCCACCCCCAGG
>CABHPH010137100.1:12755-42874 GCA_902168325.1 Peromyscus nudipes
CCCCAGGTGCTGGCCTTACTGCTGTGTCCCCCAGGTGCTGGCCTTACTGCTGTGTCCCCCGGGTGCCGGCCTTACAGCTGTGTCCCCCACCCCCAGGTGCTGGCCTTACTGCTGTGTCCCCCAGGTGCTGGCCTTACAGCTGTGTCCCCCACCCCCAGGTGCTGGCCTTACTGCTGTGTCCCCCAGGTGCTGGCCTTACTGCTGTGTCCCCCGGGTGCCGGCCTTACAGCTGTGTCCCCCACCCCCAGGTGCTGGCCTTACAGCTGTGCCCCCCCAATTGCTGGCCTTACAGCTGTGCCCCCCCAGTGCTGGCCTTACAGCTGTGTCCCCCCAGTGCTGGCCTTACAGCTGTGGGCCGCTGCACCGGTCTAAGACGATAATTTGCCATCTCCTGGCATTTGCAAGACCCCTGTTTGAAACATGAATTGTTGCAAAGGGCTGTGCTGGTTTGGTCTGCCTTTTTGCAAAGCTGGCTCAGCATGATCTGTGGAGCTATCATGCTTGGGTGCATGTTCTGACCCTGTCACTTACTAGCTGGGAGATGTTGGGCAGGTTCCTTAGTCACTCTTCCTTGGCTTGTCCATCCTGTAGCATGGGGATAACAAAACATTCCTATCCTTTCTTACGAAGATTAGAGTTTGTCTGGTTCAGGTAAGTACTAGCCATCATCATTAATTTATACATCAGGTCCTTTTCTCTCTGTATTTAAAATTAATCTTGGAATTTTCAGGGTTTCTCCAGCCAAAGGTTGTATCCATATGTTCAGAAGCCACATATAGAGAACCACACAGAATGCTTGGCTTTACTTTGACTCTGGTGAATGTTAGTGGGAATTAGTATGGCTGTGCATGGCACTGGGGAATGGGGGAGACAGAGGTGACTCACCTGTACTGAACAGGCCTCCAGGGTAAGTTTCAGAGAGAGGCATGGGCACAGTCCCTGCTCCTCTCGTGGATCAGGCAGGAAGCAGCATTAGTTTTCATACAGTAAGTTACTATATATGATGAATATGTACCTTACTTCTTGTTCAGGGCACATTAAATCAAAACAGTTAGTTTTCAGAGTTTCTCAGGGATGCATGGTCGCACAGCTCTGGCCTGTGATCATTGGAGTTAGTTGTCACTCTCTAGCTCCCCACCGCTTGACTCTGTCTGCGGTATCCTCCTCCTGATGCCTTCCTTCTGGATGCTGGAGGAGGCTGGGCTTCTCAGCTTAGACATTGTGGTGACAGTACTCCTCACTTCTCTTCTAGCTTAAGAGTTGGACTGTGGAGGACCTTCAGAAGAGGCTCTTGGCCCTTGACCCCATGATGGAACAGGAGATGGAAGAGATCCGGCAGAAGTACCGGTCCAAGCGGCAGCCCATCCTGGATGCCATTGAAGCCAAGAAGAGGAGGCAACAGAATTTCTGACGGCACCAGCCCAGGCCTTTGGTGGCTTCTGGGTTGTGGGTCTGTTAGCCAGCACTTCTGCTCTGTCTTCTCTCCACAGCATCTTTGTGAACTCAGGAATGTGCGCCAGTGGGAAGGGCTCCCTTGACAGGCGTGTGCGTACCATCCAGTGTGTGTCTGTCTGTACACGGGCGGATTGAAGGGTTTGGATTGGCGCTTTTAACTCAGAATTTTAGACCCCAGGAACAGAGGCTCCTAGTTGAGTGATAGCTGGGAGAATTTTACATGGTCTTTTTTTTTTTTTCTTTCTTGTAATAGTTTTTGGTTGTTCTCTCTGGAAGACTTTTTTAAAAATATATAAATATGCATATATATATAAATTATAAATAGATTCCCCACTCTGTGGTGGTGTCTCTGTACAGGTACAGTTTCAGACACTCTGTCTCTTTCCTGTGAGATTATGGTACTGTGGAGTAAGAGAGCAGAGGACACTGGGAGGCTCTTAGGTGGTCACCGAATCCCAGGAGTCAGCCTCACCCACTGCAGGGCTTCATGGAAAAATTAGTCTTGGGATGGTCATGCCACCACAGTGATGAACCTCATAGGGTCATCCCTGGCCTCAGAAGCTGCTGGTGATGCCAGGGGAAGGCCTGGAGAACTTGAGTTTGCTCCTTGAGTCCTAGGAGAAGCCTCTTTGCAAATTAGCCTTTGCTGTTTCAACACTTTTCATCCATCCCCGCTCTCCCAGCTGCCTAAAGTCACATCCCAGATACTGCCCAGTGCCTTAAGAGGGGACACAATCTGCTGAAAGGGCAGGCCCACCAAGAACTCTCCAGCAAACGGGACTGTGTCCAGTCCAGAAAAAAGAAAGGGGTTTTGAAGGCCTCACTGTTCGTGTGAAAAATCACATGTGGCATTTTGCTCTGCGTTTCTTACATACAGGGTAAAGGGGATTGCTTTTGTGGTCCACATTCAATTTATGTGATTGTTTTATTCTTTTCATTCACTGCGGAGGGTCTGGCAAGGGTCTGAGACTCGCTCATAGGAGGCTTAGTGGTCCACAGAATGCCGGAGCTGGGAGGGACCGGAGCTGGGAGGGACCGTAGCAGTCGTGGGTCTGACGGTGTGCTGTGAAGGTGGGAAAATGAGAGGAGAGGGACCGTTGCCAACGTCACAGATGGAGTCCGAGTCAGAGCAGGGACCGGAACTCAGGGCTCCTCCCCTGGGCCGCTGAACCAAGAGCTCTTCACTGACAGAAGGAAACTACCGCTGTTCATCAAGCTGTCCCAGGACTCCTGCGCTTGCCTTGCCTCTTTGGTCCTTGAGCTGCTATGGAAGGGCCCCCCAGAGGAGCCATGTCAGTCTCGGCATACCGGTGGGTTCCTTGCAGTGTCTCCCAGATCGGACAAGCACTCACAGAAGGGCTGCAGCAGAGTAGAGGGCTTTGCAAAAGACACTTACGGAGTTATGCCCTGCACCTCTGGCTCCAAACTGCAGTCTGAAGAAACTGGGAAAGACAGTTGCCCTTTTATTTTCTTCTTATCTCTTCTCTCTGATGGGAGCCACGATTGGGTTGCACCTGTGGATACTGAAATTCAACTCCCATAATTGCTTTTGCTCCCTAACCTGAGAGTCGATAAAAAGGAAGGGGATGTTCTCCTCTGTGACCAGATTTTGTTCTTTGCAGTTAAAGCAAGCTTTAAAAAATGCAAGAGGCAGCTGGTCTGCAGGACTTGGCTAGCAAAGGAACTATGTAGCCGAGAGAATTAGAGGACAGTTTGCAGATCTTGCTGGAATGATACATGGCAGCCAGCATTCCCTGGGTAGCACGTGTCAGACACTGAGCTAGGTACACAAGAGGTTTCACAGGAATCCTATGGGCTCACTGAGTTATTTTTCTTATGATGAAATTGAATTTGAAAGATTTCCTTCCCACGACACTGGATCTGGATCCATGGCATCACTCTGTGGGGCTAGTCACAAAAACAGGAAAGTCCTCAATGCTTAGAATGAAGTGACCGTGGCTTCTCACGAAGACTACGTTGGGGGGGGGTTTGGGGGGGTTTGTTGTTGTTTTTTGGTTTTTTTTGTTGTTGTTTTAAGGTTAAAAACCAGCCAAATTAATAGTCACATCCCCCAGTCAAGTAAGTTTTTAAAAACCCAGAGCACTGAGCTTGCATAATGTTTGTTACTTAATAGCCCATCCTCGGAGCTCTTTCCTCTCGAAGAAAAGTGCTTTGGGCTTGGCCAGGCAGAAGGAGAAAGCCCATGGCTCCCTTCTGAAGCAAGATCCAAAAGTTATTTTCCTGTGACTGTTCTACAGCCGTGAACCTAGATCTGGAGTTTATGTGGTTTCAAGCATCTCTGTATCAGCAGTCCAGCTGAACAGAGCCTTTTGCCAGAAGTCAGTTGTTTTGGATCAACGAAATTTCCTGGCAGGGTGTATGTGTTGTCCAGTGACAGGCAGGGGAGCAAGCCATGCTTTCCTCGAGGACCGAATCCCAGGAATCGCATCTCGATTCCCTGGAGCTTGAGCGTTTGTGACTCGGGCTGACAGAACTCTGGGCTCTCTACTTGCGAGAAGCCATGACCCACACCTAACTTTTCTTTTCAAAAAGCAAACAAACAAAACCTCATAGTCTCTAAAAATGTTCTAGTTGTGCTCCCATTCATAAATTTGAAGCACATTTCTATTTTTAATATTTCTTATGTATTTTTTTCTTCAACCCCAATTAATTGGACGAGAATTTGACTGGCTGGGAGTGGGAAGGTTGCTGGGTTAGTGGATAGATAGAAATGGTAATCTGAAGCCTCAGGCATTGAGTCTTGAGTCTTTGACACTGTAGAGTAGCACCTGGCAGATGCCAGAAATTTATTTTACCATTTAAAACTCAATACCCCCATCTAATATCAGGAATGAGAGCGATGACATCACTCTAGACCCTGAAGATGCTCAGAGACTAATAGAATATTATGAACAGCTGCATGCTAGTAAATTCACCAGCTTAAGTGAAATGGACAGATACCTGGAAAGTTAGGAAGTAACAAAGCTTCCTCAAAGAAGACATGGGCAGTCTGAACAGCCCCCTTTCTACCAAAACTTGATAGCTCTGAGAGATACAGTTGTCTCTTCGTTCTGTGGACCAGGAAACTGAGGCTCTGGTAATGCCTGTTCCTCAAGGTCATGCCAGCAGAGTGTAGCAGAGTCCGGTTCTTATGCCACTGTCCTTCCCAGCATACCATGCAGCCACTAAAGATTGCAGTTCTTTATTTTGGGGAAGTTGTTCCTGCCCAGAACACACCCCTCACCCTCCTCACCCTTCTTTTGAGCACTGTGTTTGTATTTTTATTAGGATTACATTCATCATCTTTGGAATCCATGTTCTTTGGGTTTAGGAGGAGGTCTCTTCCACCAGCCTGCACTCAGACCAACTTGGAGAAAAAAAAAATCTTAAATGCTGTTGCTGATGTACAATTTAAAAATGTGAAGTTTGTAGCTTTAATGTTTTGTAACAAAAACTAATCACACTGGCTTAAGTGCTGACTTGAAATGCTATTTTGTAAGGTTTGGATGTAAATAATCAAGGTCAGCGGTTTGTATATGTGTGAGACATAGCTTCTTCCACTGCCGTTTGTTTTTAACTTGAGGTACTTGCTGTCTGCTTTTGTGTTAGAGTTGTTCCCCCTCATTCCTCCCCAGCACCTGTCATCTTTGTTTTAAATAAACTGTCCTTTAGACCACAGACTGTCCCTCCCTAAAAGTGAGGTTTTTTCGTGCATGTCAGTGCTATACAGTGTTGTTGTGGATGTTGATACTATTGAGTGTATATTCTGAGGTCCACAGCAAGGAGGGAGGTGAGCTGCTGGATGCTGGGGACAGACAGAGCTAGTTGGTAATACTATTACAATGAACTGAAATGGACATAGGTGTTTGTTTTTTAATACAAATGCAATTAAAGTTTTTACTAAACACTCAGTATAACAAGTTTTTGGGAGCACCACCACATCCCAGCTGCTTACTATACTCCCGTGGATCCTATGTTGTTTTTATCATTTTGACAGTTTCATACATTTATGTAATGAATTTTCATCATTTTCACCCCCATCCCCCTCACTCATTTCCCTTCCACTGGTACCCTTTCGTTCAGTGAGCCCCCTCTCTGTTCTTCCTTGTGTGCATGGCTCACTGCCTGAATGTGGCTGGGAAGTTATTCAGTGGAGCAAGACTAACGTATCTGCAGCTACACTACTGAATAAAGTGGCCCTCCTCCAAGCATTAATTGTCAGTAGTCCCTCTGGAAGGCATGAGACCCCCCCCGGTCCCCTTCCTCATCCGTGATAAAAGCATTGATAAGTCCACTCTTGTACCAGACTTGTGCACTGGGTTCATGAGTGCAACAGCTATGTTGTGTAAGATGACTTTGCTGCACATCTCCCCATCCTCGCCTCTTACATTCTTTCTTGTCTCTCTTCTGAGGCGTTCCCTGACCTGTGGGTGTGTGAGTGTGGGTGTGGGTGTGGGTGTATGTGTATGTGGAGGTGTCATAATATCTCATGTGGGGCCAGGCATTCCATCATCACTCTTACAGGTTTCTACATCAACCACTGCCAGCTGCGGTAAGATGCTTTTCTGATGGAAGCTAGACACTGCACTAAACCATGAGTATAGATGTATTTAGAAAACGTTTGGCCACGTGACTCTTCAGCAAAACAATAGTAGTAGGTTTCCTTCTGGGTCAGCAACTGGACCTAGTTCTTGTAGATCCTGATAAACAGCCAAGTACAGAAGCATCACCGGAGAGACTGACTGAAGGAAGTATCCAGCCTGTGAATGCAGAGAGGAGTGAATGCTGCTGAGGCATCAGGAAGCATCTGGAAACTTGAAAAGTGAGGAAGAAGGTCAGCAGAGGGTGGGGAGGAAGGGAGGGAATGAACACGTGGAAAGACAGGCTGGGACAGGAGCCTGTGCAGAGCTGCTTGGGAATCCTCGCACAGCCGGGTCAGACATGGGCCAGCATCCCAGATGAAGTAGTGGGACCACACCCTTGGGTGGTGCATCCTCATCCAGGAATTACCCAGCCTGAATGACCCTAGATCTTCTTTAATCATAAAAGTTCACCCAGTAGTAGGGAGCAGACAGATGGATGTGGAAAAGTCAGTGCAGATCTTGCAAGTGGAGTTGTTCAGTAATATTTAATGTTGTCGTTCTGTGCTGTTCTGCTTTTCTTGGAGTTGGAGTGATGGCATTTTTATTATTGCCTAGTGAGTGCACTTCACTCCCTGGAACACTCAGCGTACCTTTCGGACTCTTGCCAGGGTTGACAAATATTCCTGTTGGTCGGATTCTCAGTCTGCCCAGAGAGAGGACCAATGCTGTGATTTTATGTTAGGCAATTGGCATGTGACGGCCGGCCTTTCAGATAGTCAGCTTTGTCCTCAGTGCTTCCTGTCAGGGGCTGCATTGTTCTCAACAGCGCGCAGGCCTGCCCACTAGGGTGCTTTGGAAATGCATGGGAGTGTTTTAGAGGGGCCGTAGCAGCCATACCAGCACCTCTCCAGCAGGGACAGATATGCTGGTCGTCCTGTACAATGTCCAAATGTGTGGTTTTTTTTTTTAAATCTCGTTTATAAATAGACAAGAGTAAACCAAGTCTTATTTGCAACTAAGTATAAAGTACTCTCTCTGTTTACTGTTGACTTTAGAAGAGAGGACTGTGTAGAAATGCAGACACTCAAGAATTCCTTGTTGGAGCTTTGCCAAGAGATGTCCCCCATTCCAAAAATCACACCCTCAAAGACAGTGATGCTTATGAGTTTTGAGTCACTAATGCAGGACAGCACACTGTTGGTTTAGTTTGGAACTCATATCCAAGTCTGTATCCAACTCATAGCAAGTCTGTGTACCATGTAAGCAAATGATAATTTTCAGAATAGGGTAACTTTTCAGAATAGGGTAACGTGCTGTAAAGAAAACAAAGCAGGAGGCAGCATGAGAGGACTGTGTGTGAAGCCCCGGGAGGATGGGAGGGTGAGTGAAAGCCTGTGTGTGTGTGTGTGTGTGTGTGTGAGAGAGAGAGAGAGAGAGAGAGAGAGAGAGAGAGAGAGAGAGAGAGATTCCCGTCAGGAATTTTTGATCAAGGGACTAGTATTAAAAGATTCATGTGTTTGCAGTGCCATTATGAGAGAGTATTCAACTTTAATCAAGAACGTATCAAAACAAGCGTGCTGGCCCTGCACACCCACCTTAACAGCTCAAACAGAAGAGAGGACTCACTGAAGGTAGGTAAGGACATGGAGCAGCTGAGCTCTTGGTTACTGGTGAGTGTACCTGGGACCCAGCAGCTCTCCTGGGTAGTTCCTCAACGGAACTATGTACATATTTCTACAATAAGACATGTGCATGTATATTCATGGCATTATTTATTATTATAACTGTAATCATCACAGTGCTGGAAACTGAGTCTAGAGTCTCATACATTCTAGGGTCTTATGCATGCTAGGTAAGCACTCTACCACTGAGCCTTGGCTCTCTTTTCATATTTTATTGTGACAAAGGATCTTACTAAGTTGTCCAAGCTGTACCCAGACAGGCCTTGAATTAACAGTCCTCCTGCCTCAGTTGCATGCGTAGCTAGGATTATGGGCCTGTGTCATAAGCCTGTAACAGTGGTATTCCCAGGTGGTCTCCATCCAAGTACTAACATAGCACAATCTTACTTACCTTCTGAGACCAGAAGAGGTCAAGTACATTCATGGTGGTATGGTCATAGTCCTTCCTTCATAGCATCACTCATGACCTATGCATATTTTCTTGGTGATGCACTAAATCTCTTGGTGAGTCTGAACTTAGTGCTACGTACTGAGCATCTTTCCTGGCCTTATTCTTCCTAGCCATCAGGATTCTGAAAGACAGATTCACCAAGAAAATGAGCTTCTCGATGTAGCAAACTAGAGAAATTTTCTACCCTCAGGAATGGGCCTGGCTGGCCCAAAATATGAGGTCTGGTGGTCAGTGAGGACCATCGCAGTCAGCATGCATAGCTGCATCCAGGGCTTGAGAAAAGACTCCAAGGACTCACACTTCAGAGCCCTTTCCTTCGTGGTACCTAGGGAATTAGGTTTTCCAAACAAAGTGATTATGATGGGAATGTGGTACCAAAGGGTGTAATCCAGCACCATGAAGCCTCCTCTGCTTTTGAGTCAATGGACTTTGTTATCCATCCGCGCATTCATGATAATATTGTTTCATGATCGTTCCTGTCGCCATTCAGGGTTCTTGCAAGATGTGTATTGAAAAAGAGGGTGTGGAGGCACTCTATGGATTGTAGAGTGCACGCACGTGTGGAAGGTTGCTAGTTTCACTAGTCCATCTTCACTCTGGGAACCTCAGAAAGGCACCTAATGCCTCAAAAAAGGATTCACAGCCGTACCTGTTTTCCAATGTGATCTCCGTGTGTATTAGTACTTCCCATCATTGTGGCCCAGGTACCCAAGAGAACAGCTGTACTGCTCGTCCGTAGTTCCTTGTCCAAAGCATCATGGTGGTTAGTTAGAGCATGTGATGGAGGAGCTTTTTCACGGTGGACAGGAAAGGTCTGCCATGAGGGGGTGAGACCGGAACTAGGTATAACCTTCAAAGGCCCCTAGTGACTTCTTTCAGCAAGGCCTCGCCTCCTAAAGTATCCATTATCTCCTCCAAATAGCACCAAACCTGGGGGCTAGGCATTCTGAGCCCATGAGGGACATTGCATATTTGAACTGTAACAACTTGCTTAGTTTACCTTTGAACTGAAAAGGGACGGGGTATGGAATTATGTGACCATGTAGACTTCTCTGGCTCTGTGACTTGTAATATGGGAGCTAAAGAGAGGAAGAGCTTGAATGAGAGCATTCCTATAGAATACTGTGTCTCTCTCAGTAGGGAGGGTCCTAGCTGGAGGTCACAGTAAATAAGGAGAAACTATTTCTTCATCATTGACAAGCACATCACATCCCCAAGTCCCAGACATCCTGATCTGTCCCATGTACCCTGCTCATCTCGGGCACCAGTCACTCCTGAACTTTCTCTCCACTTTGTAGATGAAATTGGGGCCCATGAAAATAACACTCCGTGGAATAGCTGGGATCTGTCCATTTTCCCTTGGTCTCCTGGGAACTCTTTGACACTCACATGGTGGCTGCTAAATTGTCACAGACCTAACTTCCTTGTGAACCCCCCTTGAGAGATGTGAACACCTTGCTGGAGCTGTGCTAATCCTGGACTTTTCAAAGTAGAGTTGGGTGTTCTCCAGTGGAGGCACTATAAGTTGTATGATTGACAGACATTGACATGCTTCTGTGTACCACAGGGTGCTGAAATTACTCTTTCTACGTTTTTTGTTTGGGTTTCTGATGCTGCTGAGCTGAGTCGCCTGTCTACTGTTCTCACCCCATGGTAAAGGATATGCTTACTTGGGATCCTTTACCCTCATTTGAATGAAAGCATTCCACTTTTCCTTAGGGAGACACTGTGCTGTTAGTATCCTGGTGGGAACGTCTGTGATAGCTGTTCTTATCTATCCCTCAGGCCATCTGAGGGTGTGGGATCCAACTCAGACCAGTTAGACTCACTCTCAAGGAAATTTTAGCTTGAGCAAAGTGATCCAAGTGGAGGCAGATGTTACTCAGCTGTTTTAATGGGTTCTCATACCTCAGTCTTTGTGTTTCTCTCCCTTCCGTCCTCTCTTCCTTCATATCTTCTTTCCTTCCTCCTCCTCTTCCTCTTTGTCATCATCATTGCCGTCATCTCTCTACATTGCCCTGGCTGTCCTGGAACTCACTCTGTAGACCAGGCTGGCCTCAAACTCACAGAGATCAGCCCACCTCTGCCTCTGCTGGGATTAGAGGCGTGTGGTACCATACCCAGTTCATTCCTTGTTCTTTCAACTTGGTCATTTAATTCTACTTTTAGCCAGTCTATCCAGTGCCATTGTTTTGTTGTTTGCAACCACATATTCCTAGCTGGTAACATAAATTGAAACTAGAGTTGAGTTGTAGGCAACATATCCTCCAGTAATGTGGGATATTTAAAATTACTTGGCTGTTGTCTTGGTTTCTTTTCCAGTTGCTGAGATAAAATACCCCAACAAAAAGCAACCTAGGGGAGAAAGGGTTTATTTTAGCTTACAATTCTGGGGAAGCCAAGACAGGAACTTGAAGTAGCAGTCCCATCCTACAGTCAAGAGGAGAGGAAGAGAGAGACTCGTATAGTTCAGAACATACACCTAGGGAATGGTGTCGCCTACTTTTAGGTTGGGTCTTTCCACATCAGTTCATGTAATCAAGGCAGTCCCCCACAGATAAGCCCCCTGGCCAACCTGGTCTAGATAGTCCCTCATTGAGAATCGCTTCTGAGGTGATTCTAGATTGTGTCAAGGTGACAAGTTAACCACCACAGCTTTAATGGGGCAAAACAAGTGTGGTGGTTTGAATGAAAATGGCCCCCATAGGCCCATAGGAAGTTGCACTGTTGGGAGGTGTGAAGTAGGTATGGCTTTGTTGGAGGAAGTATGTCACTGGGGGTGGACTGTGAGGTGTCAGATGCTCAAGCCAGGCCCAGCGTGGCCCTCTCTCTCTCTTCCTGCCAATCCAGCTGTGGAACTCCTAGCTCCTTCTCCAGCACCATATCTGCCTGCACGCCACCATGCTCCCTTCCATGATGACAATGGACTAAGTCCCTGAACTGTTAGCCAGCCCCAGTGAATGCTTTATAAGAGTTGCTGTGCTCCTGGTGTCTCTTCACAGCAATAGAACCCTGACTAAGACAACAGGTGAGGTGGCTGCTTATTCTTCAGCCTGGAAAGTCAGTGGTCTGAGGTCTCAGTGATAAAGAGACATACTTTTTGTGTCATTTGCTATCATTTGATCAGAGAGGGTAGTGTAGTTCTCCAAGTATCCAGCAGAGTTCAGTTACAAGTTAGCAAGGCCCAGCTTGTATGATGGAACCTGTGGTTTCTAGATCCATTGAATGATATCAAAGGAAAGTCAATTGAGCGAGCCCAGATAATGTTTTGGTTATTTATTTATTTGGCACAAAATAAAGAGTACTTCTGTTCTATGGTAAATAATCTCCTAAGACTTGGAGTACAGTCAAGTTAGAATTCCAAAGTTGGTAACTGGTTTTTGGCTGAATTTGCACCTTTGTGGAGTTTGGCATTGGTTGAATAGGATTGTAAGAGGCATGGCCCACTGACAGTGTAAGAGAAACCCAGGACCCTGTAAAACTTATGCCTACAGCTTGCAACCTTTCTCAGAGTAAGAGCTCGCAGATTCCTACTTGCTCAAGGTTGCTTAGCTGGGAGGTGGAATCAATTTGGCCTGGAAAGCTAAAATTAAATGGGCAGGAAAGGTTCTCTGGCCCAAACAGAACTGCAAAAACTTGTTAATTGATACCATCAGCTGGGGGTATATTTGTAGAAATTGTGTGTGTGTGTGTGTGTGTGTGTGTGTGTGTGTTGTTTGTTTCAGAGGGAAAATGTAATTTGGGGCCAGTCTGATTTTGAGACGGAATCAGTTAGCAGAGATTCGGCCTTCTCTCCTAGCTCCAGGAGCTGGCTGGGCTCTAGCGACAGGATGTGTTGGCTAATGAATCTTGGACCAAATGCTAGCCCACATGAATTGGACCTTACAGAATCCAGATCCTTTGGCATCCTGTAGAGGAAGGGAATAAAAGATTTCTGAAGACATTATGCTGGACTGGATTTTTTTTGTTCTTTCTTCCCATAAATCCCACTAAGTATGGCCTCCAGTGAACCCAGCATGGTTTTACCCTGGCTCCTGAAGAATGTCTAGGTCAGGAGGGCTGGGACTGTCTCAAAATACAAGGTGGAAAGCAATCACGGAAGACACATGACATCAACCCTTTATGTCTGTGCACACATACACACACGTTACATATGTGCCAGAAAGAGGAAGGAAGGGAAGGTAGGGGAGGGAGAGAAGAAGAGAAGGGAAGACAGGAGGGAGATGATAGAATTTCACGGATACATGCGTACTGGATTTATCTCCCACACTGAAGGGCACATACTCTTCTCATGTAACAGGCTCTGGTGTCGGATTCTGCCTTGTTGTTGGGATTTGAAGATGAATGTCAGGTTAACTATGGACATCAAGTAATCATGTGTCTAAAGATGCCCATTTGGAACTGGGTACTGTGTCCTTCACCTAGACAAAAAGTCAAGCATGCCTGGCAAGGACTCCAACAGGAAGCACAGCCATGGGCTCATATGGACCACTGATGTATGCTGGTTGCATAAAAAGGTGCTCACCGTTGAAGAATTGTACGTGTGATTCTTCTAAAGAAGCACACTGATCCACTTGCAGATCCATTGCCTCCTATCTCTGTGGCTTGAGTTTTGCAAACTTCAAGATTTTGGTGCCCATGAGCAGATGCTTCCCTAATGGATACAGCAGTGAGCTCCCTGAATTGGAGATTGAATCTGTCACTTGGGCATTTCTGATCGTATCCTCAAGAATACAAATATAAAGGGAGTTATATGCTGAGCTGGGTAATCACCTATACCATCAAGGGGAAATTCCGTTACTGCTACACAGAGAGAAGGCATCAAGGAGTTTTAAGCAACACCAGGGAATTCCCTGAGGCATCTCCCAGCACTTTCAAGGGTTCAGAGTCTCTAGGAATAAAGGATTAGGTCACCCCATGAGATAGTGAATCACAATGACTGAAGGGCCAGCCAAAGGCAGGGCGAACCTGACATGGCAAACAGATCACATGCTCAGCGCCGCAGCAGCCTCTGGGTGCCACAGCAATGGGATGAGGCCGCGGGGTCCTCAGGCTGAGGCTCTCGGCTCCTTACTCGTGTCTCGTTCACAGAGCATGCTGGTGACAGTCCGCTGGCTGCTTACAGAATACTGAGTTAGGGTAAGTGGCACCAATGGAAGAATGAACTTACGAGTTGGATCCATTAACAGGACATGATTTGGGGGTGTTTTCCCTTCGGAGAGGGGATCAGTGTTTGGATTGTATGTGACAGTTCCCACACGTGCATGCGTGAGGTGTGTTGAGAAACCCAGGGTTGAACTGTAACGGACACCAGTTATTTTTGACGCTCCTTTAAGTGACAACACATGGCCTTGTCTGACTTACAAATTTCATTCCGTCTGTTGCACTTGAAAACCCAGCACTCTGCCCTCCAGCCCCACCAGGAGAAAAGCAGCCGACTCAGCCAAACCACCGTCCTTCCTGGAGGGAAACTGGATCTGTAAGCAAAACAATGCAGGGGGTGTGTAGACAAACAGCTGAACGGTCTTATTAAATAAAAAAACCCAGAACCAGATAACGGGGTTAAAACCTGAGAGATCAGAGGAATAGGAAAAGCCACAGACAACTTCACCTTACCAACCCTCAGCTTCTAAGAGACCTACTTCCTGTATACCCACGCCTATATGCCTTTCTGTTCTGCTATCTCATTTGCTCTTCCTGCCCAGCTCTGTCACTTCCTGTTTGGCTGTACAGACCTCCAAACCTTTATGGTTAACTAGTGTTGGAATGCAAGGCGTGTGCCACCACACCTGGCTCTGTTCCCAGTGTGGCCTTGAACTAACAGAGATCCTGACAGATCCCTGCCTCCTGAATGATAGGATTAAAGTCGTGTGCTACCATTGCCTGACTTCTATGTTTAATATAGTGACTGGCTTTTTCCTCTGATCCTCAGATAAACCTTATTGGGTTGCACAAATAAAATATCACCACAGGGATGGACCTGGTAGATGGTTCAGTGGGTAAGAGCATTTGCTGCTAGAATAACTCCAGCTCTGGGGGAACACACACACACACACACACACACACACACACACACACACACGGTGATTAGAAGTGACTGTCTAGAAGGCAGTATCCCTAGACAGAAGGATTCTGGGCTGCTACTGAGGTCCCCAGAACTCTCCTCATGACTCTTCTGCCTCAGGCCCTGCCAGTCAGTTCTTCCTTTGGGTGGACTTGATGTACTCCACTTCAGTAGGCTGAATGGTGGCCTCACATGTCCCCCAGGAATCTCTGGGACCTGTAAATGTTACCTTATTCAGAATGTGGTCTTCTTTGCAATTGTGTTTAAAAGGATCTTGAGATGACATCATCTTGGATCATCCCCCATGAGCTCTAAATGTCATCAAAAGTATCTTTATAGGAGAAGAGTTTGGGGAAATTTAACACACAGTGGAAAATGTGATGTGATGCCAGGGGCAGAGATGGGAGTGATGCCAAGGGCTGAAGAGGTGTGTGTATGTGGGGGGGGCTCTCCTCCTACAGTTACCAGAACCAGAGCCCTGCTTACACCTTGATTTTAGAGTTTTGGCTTTAAGAACTATGTAATAATAAATTTGTTTTAAGCCACTGAGTGTGTGGTAATTTGTTATAGAACCATTAAAAATGAATATACCTTCCAATTCTTTTTTTTCCTTTTGGCTAGTTCCTAGTGTTTGCAACCATGGACTTGTACTTGTTGCTGTCACTCATAGTTTTCATTATTTGTTTCATTAACTGGTTTCTTTTTCGTGATGCTGGGGACTGAACCCAGGGTCTCATGCATGCTAGACAAGTGCTCTGTCACTAAACTGCAATCTCAGCCCTTTTTATTTTGATCTTACTAAGTTTCCCAGGCTGGCCTCGAACTCACTCTGTAGCCCAGGCTGAACTTGAGATCTTTCTCAGCCTCTCTAGTCACTGGGATTATAGGCCTGTGCCACAAAGCCTGATGAGTTACACTTTCTCACCATGTTAATTCCAACTGGATTCCTGTCCATGCACACTGTTCTGGCTGGTACTACCATGGACAAAGCCTCTGAGGATGTGGTCTCTAAGTTGTTCCATTTTATTGATTGCTCACTCTCCCCCGTCACTCAACGAATCTGGCAGCCAGCTCCAGGCTAGCAGAGGCAGGTGTTTGGGCACGGGTCTCTCTGTTTGTGTAACACTTTCCACCAATGCGCCGGAGCAGCAGAGAGCCACTGCATTGCTGCTGGGATGGCAGACAACCTGCAGCAGACTCGAGCCAGACAGTTCTCCCCGATCTGTCCCCACGCCACGTTTAGAGTTCTGTTTGAAGGATCAGAAAGTCTGGTGTGTGTTAAGCCAGGCCAAAGGAGTGTGCGGGAAGCTTTCCAGTCTGTCCCTCAGCTGGGCACAGCTGGACACAGATGTTAGGAGGCGAGTTTGCTGGAAAGACGATTAACATGGTGAACTCCCCAGAGGCCTTTTGGCTCAGCTCCTGTCCCTGCCACAGTCTGGAGACTGGGAATCCATGTGTTGGGCGTCTGTTGTGTGCTCTCGTTTGGAATACTCTTCCCTGGAACCCATTTACCCTTATCAGAGCAGGTTAGACTGTCTGTCACTCAGGAAAGCATTCTCTGATGGTCTCAGGTTATGGACTCTGGTAGAGTACACATGCTCCTGGTTTCCTACCTAGTAAAGTGAACTGTCATGAAAGTCTGTGACTATTACATTTGAGTCTGTCTCCCCAACTAGTTCCCTTATTAGTAGAGGGATGTTTGTGTTCTCTACCATGACTACCTCTTGAACCTGGTAAGCAGTCAGGCAGAGGTCCAACAGCCAAGGCCAATCTGACAAGGTCAGAAGAGGGTGGAACATGATGGCTTGTATGAGACAGGACAGAGGAGAAGCTGTGGGACACTGGAGAGTGCATTCCTCCTCCAAAGGCATTGGAAGACGTCTGAAATAGACTAAAATTACCATGCATCTGAAGGGAAGGTAGGTCACATGGGAAGCCTAAGCTTATGACTCTTCCAATAATGATCTGTTAAATGAGTGACAAACCATGATGGAGTCATTGTTAAAAGCTCCCAAACCAAAGCAGGGCTGGGGATGGACTGCCCTGTGGGCCTCCTTTCCAATGTTGTTCACACTCTTTCAAGAGCAAGGTCTCTCTCCATTTCCTCCTTCCTCCCAGTACCTGGTGCCCAGCAGGCTGTAGCGATTGCTCAGTCTAGGCAATATGTACTAACCCACCCTGCCCTGATCTTGGGGATGAGCCAGATGATGTCTTCTACCTTGGGGTTCAGTATGAAGGAACAGCTGGGGCCTCAGGGAGGCCCCGATGATAGAGAAATGGGTGCTTGGTTGCAATGTGTAAAAAAGTGGGGACCGGACCCCTTCACAACTTGTTCAGCTAAAGAGATAGAAGATTTGGCAGGGGAGTGTGAAAGATTTACCTCTATCAAGGATGATGGGACCAGCACTGGCCAAAAAGGACAGGAATCTCAAACATTTGCCTGGGTGCTACTCATGGCAAGGCTAGAGTTCTGTGTGATGGACGAGGGAACTCCCCAGGGTGGAATGGGAGCTGTGGTAGTCAGGTGTTATTGCTGTGATAAAGACCATGACCAAAAGCAACTTGGAGAGGAAAAGGTTTATTTGACTTACATATCCCAGGTCATCGTCCATAGAGGAACGCCAGGGCAGGGATTCAAAGCAGGAACCTGGAGGCAGGGGTTGAAGCAGAGACCATGGAGGAACACAGCTTACTGACTTGCTCCCATGGCTTGTTCAGTTTGCTTATACACCCCAGGACCACCTGCCTAGGGATGGTACCGCCCACAGCAGGCTGGGCCCTCCCATATCAGTCATCAATCAAGATAATGTCCCACAGGCTTGCCTACAGGTGACCTGATGGAGGTGTTTTCTCAGTTGAGGTTCCTCTTCCTGGGTAACTTCAGCTTGTGTCAAGGTGACAAAGACCAAGCAGGACAGGAGCACGCACAGCAGCCCTCTGCCACCGAGAGCTCAAAGCTGAGCTGGTTATCAGTCGGTTCCTCCTCCATAGTCTTCTCTCTGGGTCACCAGTTGTGACCGATGGGCTAGAATCTAGTTCTGGGGACAGGGGTTGGCCACCTTTCCCGAGCAGGTATAGAGCTGGGTCTGAGTCCCAGAAGGGTCTGTTCAGGTTTCTGTATAAGTCGGCCCTAGGAAGTAGTACTGAAGACAGTTGTGCTGTGGAGCCTACAGACTGCGTAAGGACTCAGCCTCCAGCTCCTTCCTGAGACTTAGTGTTAAAAGATGACTTCTTTACTGCAGCACTGTGACCTTCGGGTGAGTTTCAGTTCCCTCATCTGTGAAATGGGGATAATTATCTGCCAGCACAGGGCTAACGGGGCTCATATAGAGGCCATCGTCTTCCTCCTCTTGGTGCGTATCTACTTAAAAGGAGGTTGTTGTGTACTATCCTGCCTTGGGCTTAGGTCTCATTGCTCAGGTGGATGACTCCCATGCAGAACTTAAGCAGGGGAGGGCTGTGCTCTGTTAGCTAACTCTGAGGCTGTGGGGAGGGAATGCAGAGCCCTGGTTTTAATAACTCTGCGGTTTTGCAGGCTCACTGGGGGCCTGGGTCTCCAGGTCTGTAGACGGCCCCTCCTGAGAAGTCTCTCGAGATGTTTCCAGAGACACCTCTGATACCCCGTCCACGCTGCTCAGCAAGTCCTCAAAGGAACGCTGCCCGCTGCTCCGCACTGCGGCCTCCAGTGCCTTCTGGCGCCGGTAGAAGTGGGAAAACTTGTTGAAGATGATGGTGATGGGGAGCGCCACCACCAAGATGCCACCTAGGATGCAGCCTGAGGCCGCCAGCTTGCCAGCCACAGTCTCCGGCACCACATCCCCATAGCCCACTGTGGTCATGCTCACGGTGCCCCACCACCAGCAGGCAGGGATTGTGTCAAAGCCCACATTTTCTTCTTCAGCTGTGTAGGCCACACCCGAGAATACTGACACACCCACGGCCAGGTACAGCAGTAAGATGCCCACCTCACGGTAGCTGTGCTGAAAGAAAATGTATGAACCCAAGTCAGAGCTATCTGGACTTACATTATCGGGAGACGCTGAGGCTTACGGAGTATAAAAGAATATCCGCCATCAAATGGTAGAACTTATGGCAAGACCCTGACTCTGAACTGCACTCTTTCAACTACACTAAACAACAGAACTCCCTATGATTGAACACAGGCCCGATTTCTGTGCACATGGTACCCGCTTGGCCACGCTAATTAGCATCCTGGTGTTTTTCATGCACTCACAGAACCAAGAGAACCACAGTTTATATTTCATAATGCAAAGAAATGGTTTCGTATATGTTTGAATTGCTCTATAACATTTCTGACAAGTACAAAAATAGTGTCTACCCCACAAGCAAACTGAGAGGAGATGAGTTCCCTAAGCTAGCTAAAGAATAAATACACTTGTTTATGGGTGCCTGATTTTCAAACAGAGCAGTTCTGCTCGCCTTGCCCACCAAGGGAGTACTTGGTTGTCATAGTGGGCACAGGCTGGCATGCATGCACACAGGCCAGGGATAAGGCTTAGTATTTATCTCACAGAACATAAGACACCCTCCTTCCCAGTGAAGAATTACCTGTCCTCAAATGCCACCAATGCTGAGAACCCCTTTTCTACAGCAGGGTCTCTCAAACTATAACATACAGAAGAATTATGTAGGGGGTCTGTTTAAAAGCTAAAACTCAGTTAAGTAGGTCTGGGGTAGAGCCAGAGATTCTGCCTTTCTGGCAAGCTTTGAGAAAGCTGTTGATGGTCTAGGACCTCACTTTAGTAGCAACCCCCACCCCCGGCCCCACGCCATGCTGTGTTACACCTGTGTCTTGACTCTCACAGCTCTGGTTATCACTCTTCTTCCTCCTTGTCGACAAAGCTAGGAGCCTCAAGCTCTGATTCTCTGCAAAGTAGGAAGGTTTGGGGAGCATAAGGCTCTTCCCTAGAGTGATTCTGAATTAAAGGGGTCTGGCTAACATATTTCCCCGTACCTGCTTGGTACCCGAGGGTTCTTCCCAGGTCACACACCAGTGGCTAGTATCCTGGCTGCCCTGCATTATTAGGACATACAAGATGCTGTGTCATCAAGGTTGGGAGGGACTTGTGAGTGCCTTTCTGGGGATCCTTCACAGGGTTGCCTAGGGCTTGGGAGAGCACAAAAGGCTGGAGCTGGGCCTGGCTGGCTTGTTCTCTGGGGTCCATCATTTAAGGAGCCGCCCACAAGTCCTGTCACCTCTTAGAACCTCAGTTTCCACATCTGTAGTGACAATACAAGCCCCTCACAAGCTCCTCAGTGCCCTCGGAACAACAACAACAACAAAAGAAACAAACAAAATGCCCCTCAGTACCTCAAACCCCCAAATCTCCTCCTTCTGTGTCCCCTCTGCTGACATTCATTCTGTTTCCTTATCAGATTGTGGTACAAGTTGTTCATGTTGCCTCCTTCCCTGAACCAGGCTAATTTCACCCCCTGAGCAGGGCCAGTGGCCAATAAACTGCAACCAGGCTTATAAAACAGCCTCACCTCCCCAGGATCTTCATTTACGGGAAGAAAATTATAGCCTCTTCACGAGGAAGTTGTCCTAAGGACTAATCAATAACGAATGTGAAATAGGCATGGAACACTCATTCTATGCATAGTAAGTGTTAGCTCTAGGCTATTTCTAGGCTGAGAGTGACCTGAGACTACTTGTGCTTTCCAATGATGCTAGAGGAAAGGCGCCAAAAGAGAAGCCAGTTAGCATCCTGCTTTGCATATTTGTTTGTGCTGTTTTACTTGATATTTGACAGGTACATCAAAAGCCCTTCCTCTTTTTTCCCTCTCTTTCCTTCTCTCTCTGTCTCTCTGTCTCTCTCTCTCTCTCTCTCTCTGTCTCTCTGTCTCTGTCTCTCTCTCTCTCTCGGACAATAGTGGTTCACTTTAATTTTTAAAAGATTTATTTAAAATTATGTGTATGCTTGTGGCTATATGCTGTGTGTCTGGGTGCCTACAGAAGTGCTGGAGTCCATTGGAGCTGCCGTCAGAAGTGACTGTCAGCCACCTGATGTGGGCGCTGAAAACCAAACTTGGGTCCTCTGCAAGGGCAGAACCCGCTCTTAACCACTGGGTTAAACAGTCCCATGGTTCACTCCATTTTATTTTCTGTATTTATTTTTATATATTAATTTTTCTGTATTCTTCTGGGGACATACAGGTAGCACCAAGCCCTTCTTTTATTTATTTACTTATATATTTTTTGGAGATTTATCTTTATTCGCATGTAGGGGTGTTTTGCCTGCGTGTGTATTTGTGCACCACATGTGTGCAGTGCCTGTGGAAGCCAGAAGAGGGCATCAGATGCCCTGGAACTGAAGTTACAGACTTTTGCGAGCTGGGTACCAAACCTGAATCCTTTGGAAAAGCAGTTAGGGCTCTTAATCGAGTTATCCCTCCAGGTCCGGTAACCTTCTTTACAAAGTCATGGGGTTAGATCAGGGTGAATATGAATGTATATCTGGCCTCTTGCCTTATGGGTACCTGTATTTGGCAAGGCTACAAATGCAACAATTAACCCACCCTGCCCTACATCTTCCCTCTGCCTCAACCGGCCTCAGCCATCCTACCTTGAGTGTGGCGCCCAGCGAGCGTAGCCCAGTGGAATGGCGTGCCAGCTTGAGCACACGGAAGATGCGCATGAGGCGGAACACTTGCACCACCTTGCCCAGATCTCCAAGCTCCTCTCCGCTGGCTCCACGCCGGTCACCAAGCGCCGCGCCAGCCAGCAGTGTGAGATAGAAGGGCAACACCGACACAATGTCGATGAGATTGAGCGGGTGGCAGAAGAAGTTGCGCGTGCTAGGAGCCAGCAGCAGGCGCGATGACACCTCGAAGCTGAACCAGGCGATGCAGAAGTACTCCAGGCGGCGCAACACCGGGTCGTCGCGCACGTCCTCTGCGCTACGACCTGCGGCCACTGCCGCCACTGCTGCCGCTGCCTCTCGGGCTTGGTACTCTGGCAAGCTGTGGATGCACATGGCTGCGATGGAGGCGAGCACCACGCCGATGGACACGCAGCTGAAGAGCTTGCTGGGAAGCGAATAGCCAGGGTTCTCCATGGTGAGCCAGAGGCGGCGGCGCAGGCGACCGCAGCGGGCCGCACCGTAGCGTGCCAGCTCCCGCTGCACGTCGGAGATCTCGTCGGGGCATGGGTCCACGCTGCTCGGCGCGTCGCTGTCCTCGTCCCAGGCGCGAGGCCGTGTCACCCGCCGCTCCAGATAGCGTGCGCGGCAGCACGTGGCCAGTGCATTCTCGCCCAGGCCCCAGTAGTCGGCCTCCTGGCCGAAGGCGAAGACGCACAGCTCGTCCAGTACGTGCAGGTGGCCGGTGCGGTAGAAGTGCAGCAGGCCGAGGAAGAAGCCCGGGTGCCGATCGAAGTAGAACTCGCGCGCCGCTGCGTCGTAATCGTCGCACAGGCGCCGTGCCTGCTCCTCGGACGACGCCGCCTGTAGGCGACCCAGCCGTGTGCCCGGAAAGCGTGCTAGAGCACGCGCGCTCAGCAGACGCCGCACTCCGCCCACGTTCACACGCAATGCCTCATCTCTTGGCCTCCAGGGCACCCGGGAGCCCGGCCCCGGGGATTCGCTCACCATGGCTCAAGTGTGCTGCCCTGTGGGTTAAAATCCTTGGCTCCATCCACCAGACGGGGTGCTGGAGACTGTGTGAAGTGCCAGGCATGCAGTAGGCACCCAGATATCGAATGCCCCTTGGACTGAAGTCAGGCCTGGGTCTGAATATCCTTCACCCCCAGACTTGATGACTTTGACTAAATCACCCATCCTTCCCATGCCCAATCTATTTCCTCCAGGGCACAACAGATGGGGAGGCCTACCTTAAAGGGCTTTAGAAGCGATGGGATGGCGGGATGGCCTGGCATCGGCTAGGCGCTAGTGTGGGACATCTCTCCTCTTCCTGGACAAGCTTGGGCTTAGGAAACCAGATGTGTATGGTGGCTCTTCTGAACCTCAGTATCTTCCTCTGTAGATGGGGTTAGTTAGGGCTTACTACCCAGGATTATTAAGAAAGTCAATTGGGAGACTCTTGATTCTCAGATTGTGTTCCCTGGACTAAGAGCATCTTCATCACAGGAGTTGGTCAAAGATGCAGTCTCAGTCTGCCCTGATTTTGATGACTCAGAACCTCTGAGGTGGGAGCCTGCACTCTGTATTTTTATATTGTTTATTTATTTGTTTGTTTATTATTTATTTGGAGACAATCTCACCATGCAGCCCACTCCTGATATCAAACCTTTCATCCTTGTGCCCCAGTCTCCTGAGTGTTGGGATTCCAGACACACCCCAGTGCACCCGGCCAGTCTGTTTTTAAGAAGCCTGGAGGGTGATTCTAATACATGGTCAAGTTGAGAGCTACTGGAATAGGCTATGTAATAATATGCCTGTGGTGTCCTTCAGAGCCAACCTTAAACCTTGGTTCTGTGTTACCTTAACAGTCACATATTTCCTCATAGCCTTCCCCAACAGGGATCAGAATATCCACTTGAAAGTGTGGGTAAAATGATTGTGTGGCCTAATATCTTTTTCAGGCTCACAGAAAGAGTTTGTTAAATTATCCACCTATGCCACTGTCTTCTGGAGTCAGGCAAACCACAATTTAACTTTATCCTTAATGGACATGGCCCCTGACTAAAACGTTTCTTCTCTAGACCTTAGTTTCCTGCAGAATACACACTGCAAACGATAGCACACATTCCAGAGATAGCTGGGGAGGGGGTGGAGGGTGGTGGTGGTCCAGATGGTTTATGGAAACTGTCTGGCTTAGTTGATACTCCAGAAATGCTAGATTCTTCCACTGTCCACTGATCCCTGATCCTCCTGGAACTGAGGGCTGCTGGCTCTTCCCTGCTCCATGAAACTGTGTAATCTCATCTGTGCTGAGCGGTCAGTAATGCCTTCTTCCAGGGGATGGGGATGGAGGGCACACCGAGCCCTGGAGCCCAGATGCCCTTCACTAACACTGGGCTTGGCTTTATGGGCATTGAGAATCCGTCCTTAGTTGGCTACTGTGCTCTGGGCATTAGCTCTCTTACCTAGAACGGAGAGCATGACACTGGATGAACTCTTACGAGAATACATGCAAAATCCCTGGTACACAATGGGTGCTCAGTAAACATCACAATCGTGTCTCTTCTTTTCATCAGATTCTGAATTCGCCACTTCCTAGCTGTTGACCTGAGTGGACCCATTGCCCTATCAGAGCTTCTGGTTTGTCCCCTTCTCTGTGGTCTGGACCACACTGGAGAGACTCTGAGGATTAAACAAGCTGATGTTTATGGTAGTGCTGTCCCCGGCCCATAACTGGTGCATCACTGGCATCCTCCATTGGCTTTGGCATCAAAACATACAGTTTTTAATCCTCTTCTATCACATGTTAGGAGGGTGACAGAAGGGGATTTATCCCGCACTCACCTCCCTGCTGTATGAATTCAGATAATTAATTCAACAAACATTTCTTGTTAAGACTCGCAGTCAGTCAGACTGAGTGACTTGTTCGAGATCACACAGACTGTCTGTGGGCCTCTCAGGGGACTGGTTCTGCACTCTTGATACTTTCTGTGAGTACCCCTGCATGCTAGCCGCTTCTCTGAGCTCCTCACACACAGCGTACTCAGTTTTATCCCGACACCACCCAAGTTTTCTAAATCCCATTTTACAGAATGTGCAAGCAAGACCATCTCTGTCACACTGTCCCTCCTTGGAGGTCTGGGAGAAGGGACTCCAGCACCAGGAATCCCCAGGCCATCTCCGCCTCCCACTCTCCCAGCCACGCCCCTCCCTGAGGGAGGCTCCTTACCTGTCCTGGCCTCCTGGGAGTCCAGCGCGCCTGTCTCCAAAAGGCGCCTCCGGGGCTGTTGTCTGCCCCGGAGGCCCCGCTGCGCCTCACTACTGCGGAGGCCGGGCGGCCCCCTCCTTTCCTGTGTTCCCGTCCCCCGCGGCTGAGGCCGCATCGATCGCTGCCGGGGGAGGGAGGGAGGCCGCGGGCGGCCGGAGGCGCTGGTTTCTATTCTTGCCTGGGATGGATGGGGGCCTAACAGCTGGGAGCATCCTTCAAAGTCAGAGCCTGGAGGGATGGGACGATAGGGAATGGGGACACCCTTGGAGAAAGATTTTAAGCTCTGGCCCAGGAATGGCAGAAACCACGATTTGCTTAATTTAGTGATTAATATATGCCAGGCACTATTTCAAGTGATTTAGCCCAGGCATTTTGGACACAAATGTGGCTCTTAAGCTTTTGACTTAATATGTGACGCCCAGGTACTTGCTCAGACTGTGGAGGTCTGAGATGGGAGGCTGGGGAGGTGCTTCATCTCCTTGGAGCCCCAGCTGTGCCTGCAAAGGCTCTAGTGCCCACTTCTCTCCAAGTGAGTTGTGAAGCCAGCAACCCATCCTCTGTCCGGGAGGCTCAGAACTCCCACTCACCTAGAGAATCCTGATTACTTCCTTCCAGGAGGGCTGGGGAGTGGGGCACGAAGACAACCGTGCTGAATACTTAGTAACGCCCATCCTCCAGCATTTCTTGGGTCGCTGATGTGTGTGCTCCTTCACTCATAACAACAGTCACCAATATTGATTGAGCGCCTCCCTTGGGCCAACACAGGCCCCATCCCATCCATCATTCAACATGTGAATGTGTCTGTTGCCTGGCTGAGATGTTATTCCTCAGCTGGAGGTGTAAGACTTGAGAAGCACCTGCCTCTCTCTAGGTCATGTGGCTGAGGTTTACACCAAGTTTACAACATAATGTGAGCCCCCTCTGCCCTTTACAAGTTCTGGACCGGGAATGAGGTTCAGCTGGTAGAGTGCTGCCTGTTGGCCATGAAGCCCTCGGGGTTGATGTCCAGTACTGCACTGAGCAAACCAGGCCCTGTCGTTTATAGCTGTAACCACAGCAGTCAGGACACAAAGGTAGGAAGATAGGAAGTTCGAGGTCATCCTTGCTTGGATGATGAGTTCTAGGCCAGTTGGGATACTAAGATACTATCTGATTTGTTTGTTTGTTTTGTTTCTGATAGCAGCATTAAAAAAAATAAAGAGAGGGTTGAAAAGATGGCTCAGCAGTTAAGAGCACTGGCTGCTCTTCTGGAGGTCCTGAGTTCAATTCCCAGCAGCCACATGGTGGCTCACAATGGTCTATCACTATAGTCCCATGGGAGCTGATGCCCTCTTCTGGTGTGTAGACAAACATGTAGACAAAATACCATATACATAAATAAACATCTTTTTTTTTTAAAAAGATGAGTTTTTTTAAATAATGTATTTTATTTAACCCAATATATCCCAAATAAAATTTTAATATGATATCAATAAAGAAATTAATAATGAGATACTGTCTATAATCACTTTTGGGCTAAGTCTTCAAAATGTAGTATACTAGGTTTTTTTTTAGTTGCAGTGTTACAAATTATCATAATTTCTGCAGCCCCTACCCTACAAATTGGTCGTCTTACCATTTCCGTAATCAGAAGTCTGTGAATGGCACAGCTAGACTCTGTACTCATTATGTGTGCTTAAATGTATGTGCGTGTGTGTATGTGTGTTAGTATATGCCTGTGTGTATATGCTGTTAATGTATGTGTGTATATCTGTGTATATGTGTGTGTTATATGTATGTGTATATGCTGTTAGTATATATGTGTATATATATGTATATATGTGTATGAGTGTTAGTATATGTGTATGAGTATTAGTATAAGTGTGTGCTTGTGTATGTGACTTACTGATTTGCTTCTAGAGTATGGTGATGACATGTCCCTTCTGTGATTAGATTATGTAAGGTTATGACTTCTGTTGACTTTGATGAAACAAGTTACCATGCTGGAAGGGCAAGCAAATGAGGGTGACTTCTGGCCACAGCTGGGTGTCTGGTTCCTTCACCCTCACAGAGCTGAAATGCTGCCAGCAAAGGCTTGCAAGCAAAGGCTTCTGCAGCTGAGGCTTAGATAAGACTCCCACCCAGGCTGAGTGTAGCTTTATTAGGACACTATGACCCAATAAGTGTGCATCGTTTAATCCAATTTACTTATGGTGGCTTGATACTCAGCAATAGATAAGGCCTTCGCCACTGGCTTCCTGTGTGACCTTGAACCAAGTGTCTCTTCTTGGCTGTTTCTCTCCTTATGTGCAAATGAGAACCGTACCTCCATTCTGGATTTCAGAGCCGGTTAGCACATGCTGTGCCATCCCCACAAATAGCTTTCCCCGCCCTTTGCTTTCAGGCTAAGTTAGCTGCAGGAACAGAAATGGCTGGCTTATGTGGGAGCTTCCTTCCCGAGCCTCTGAATTTTCATCCTCTTCTCCCTCAAGAATAAACCCCCGACAATCAGGTGTGAACCAGCAGGCCTCTGATGTCTATGACTGAGCCTGTTCACATAACCTTCTTGAGCCTCGTTTTTTTCTTCTGTGGACACTGTTATTAAAGTGTCCACCTACTGTAACTACTTAATAAAGATATAAAGAATTGGGACCCAACTGTTCCAGGTTGAATCCTAGCTCTAGTATGTGTGACTCCTTTGGCTTTGTCCAAATTAACCTCTTTGTACCTCAGTTCTCTTGGTATGTAAAACAGAGAGAAACCCAGTAGGTCTGTGAGGATTCAGTGGGATTAATTGTCCACATGAATGAAGGGATATGGGGCCCAGGGTAGGTACTCTGCAATGTCTTGGTTTATCGTTGTCCAGGGAAGGAAATACTGTAGTTTAATTCTGACAGCATCTCCTCCCATCACCTCCCAACTAAGAGCTGGGACAAGTCATTGTCTCAAAGCTGCTACTCCTCCATTGTCAAACAGGAGTACTGGTATCCACTTTCTCTGGGTGATGGGGTGAATGATGTCATAGTGTTTTAAAGTAGAGAGCCTAGGGTGGGCGCTCACTCTGGACTAGCTAGCAGTCAGTTTCAGCAGGCTCTTGCTGGGTCACCAACAGCCCCCATAGTCTCTAGACGTCCTACCACAAATATTAAGTTTCCCCTGACAAGTGTGAGGCATGGCTGAGGCAGCTCAGCTTTAGGCTAGTGGCTTCCGGATGAGCTCTTCTTGTGGCAAAGGCTGGAAGTTTCCAGAAGGATGGAGGCTTGTGGCTGTTAGTTCTACCAAGCAGGTTCCCAGCTAGGCTTCAAATGACTGGAATGATGTCTCAGCTCCTCCTTTTGTTCCTGTGACGAAACACTCTGACAGAAGCAGTGAAGAGGCAAAGGGTTTATTTCAGCACACAGTTCAAGATACAGTCCTTCATGGCAGGGGCGTCAAGGCAGCAGATGCTTGAAGTAGTTGGTCACATGACATCTGCATTCAGAAGAGAGCGATGAGTGCACACATGCTTTGCTTGGCTCACTCACTTCGTTTTGTCCAGCTCAGGATCCAATTCCTAGGGAATGGTCCCACCCACAATCAAGATGGGTCTTCCCACGTCAATTAGCATATCAAGATAATCCCCCACAGGGATGTCCAGAAGCCTGTCTCTCCAGTAATTCTAGATTCTGCTAAGTTGGCAATTTATAAACTAACCATTACAGGTAGGACAAACACTATCCCTTAGGGAATCTGTTGAAGGGAAGGGATATGGTGGACAGAGACTATGAACCTCTGTATTATCTGTGTTAATGGGATGGATGAGGAAACTGAGGCCTGGAAGGAGGCAGAGAAATATCCAAGATGGCACAGATCCCGTGACTCCAGAGAGCTTTCTTTTTCCCAGATGTCACCTTGATCCATGTTGTTAGCAACTGTTACTATGAGTCAACAGTTCAGGCATTGGAATCTAGTGAGAAGGGCTGTGGTAGCCAGAAGGTGGAACTTGGTCCATCTTCCTGACTGCAAACAGAAGTGGTTGGTGCAGGGCTCGCCTCGGCTACACAGCAGCTCGCCTGGGCTACACAGCAGGGTCACAAGAACAGGGGCAGGAGAGCCAGAATTCCCAAGTCCACCTCTATAGTAGCCTGCATCCAGCAGACAAAAGGAGGCTCCACAGAGAAAGGGGCAGGGGTAACTCCTTTCCCCTCCTGACAGTCCTGGGGAGGAAGGACAGTCAGGAATTCAGCTGTCTGGGTCCAAGGAATGGATAGATCCTTGCTGACTCCTCTCAAGAAGCCCCTTTTAGGCCCTGGCTAAAGGCTGGGCTCCGGGGAAATCAAGACAAGTGAGACACAGCCCAGCGGTGGAGACAGACCTGCTCTACACATGGCATCCCAACCGCTGGAGCCCCTTTCCCTGGATGTGGGACAATTGGAATGATCTCAGTGAGCGCTTGGCTACAACCTGAGACAGCATCAACCCCGAAGTGCGAGGCTCTCTTTTCGCTCCCAACTCTGCCCAGGGAGCTGACTCAGTCGGAGCTCTGCATCTCTGACATCTCTTTAACCCTTGTTAATCTCCATTTATTAAAACAGAGACAGGCTCTGCCTTGGCGGGTGGCCATATCTAGCTAGAATTTAATGGTGTTATTTAAATTGAGCATAAATTAACTTAAGGGAACTGCTGTTTTCATTACAGTTGGCTTCACAATTTCATTCTGTTTCTGACCAGTGATCTTGCGGATCTCACTTACTGTAGTGACCCCCCTGCCACACACACACCATCCTTTGGAAATGAATTGTTACAACCAAAAGTGAGCCATTTAAATGAAGACATCAAGTAAATCGATGTACAGGGGGTGCTTTACACAACTTAACATGTTACAGTGTGGTTCTGCGGGGATGGTGAAGATTGTAACAGCTTGTGTTTGGGAAATTCTGCTAGACATACATTTGCGGGGAAGGACTGTTGGAGGTGGGTTCAGGGCTCCGTAGAGAAGGGGCTGCCTGAGTAGGCGTTTTTAAAAAGTGGAGGAAAGCCGGGTGGTGGTGGCGCACGCCTTTAATCCCAGCACTCGGGAGCCAGGGGCAGGCGGATCTTTGTGAGTTCGAGGCCAGCCTGGTCTACAGAGCGAGATCCAGGAAAGGCGCAAAGCTACACAGAGAAACCCTGTCTCCAGGGAAAAAAAAAGGTGGAGGAAACAGAATATACAGGGAGATGTAAAAATGGCTATGAGGTAGGGTAGGAAGCTCAGCATGACAGGGGATGGGGAGCTGGAGTGGTGAGATGTGTCTTTAAGGTCTGCTATGGACCTTGGCACACAGGAAGAGAAACCAGGAAGCCTGAGTTGTAGGGGAAGTGGCACCAGGCCAGTGTCTGTCAGAAGGTAACAATTGCTCTGGAGAGATGACCTGGGTGGCAGGGTCCCTGGCCCCCATCGTGATCTCTTCCTGGTGGGAACCACTCCTAAGGTGCAGAGCCACAGATCTTAAGCCGGAATTAGCCTAAAGAAAGGGAAAGAAAGGGTTAATCTCTCTTCTGTAACAGAGTTAGATCCTATCCGGCCAACTCATGATTGCCAAGTCAGGACTCCCCAGCCTCCTCCAGAAGGGCAAACTGATGTCCAAGGCAGCTCGGGACGCGGTCTCCATGGCACTGCATGCCCAGTAAGAAGAGAACGGAGGGAGCCGGTCTCTCTGCCACGCTAATGGGAGCCCGTGCACCCTCCTTCTTCAGCTGTGGCCATGTGGGGGGGGCCTCGCTTCTGAGGGAGGCGTCCTGCTGAGACTAGAGCTAGGCTGGAGGGGAAGGCACGGTCCTGGCCCCCAGGAGCGGTACCTTTGCTGGGATCTCGGCAGTCCCGGCCACAGGCGCTGAGGCAGCATCGCTTCTTGCCTGAGCAGTCGAAGTCTTTGTTACACGTGTGCTTTATAGGACTGAGGCAGTGGAGTTTATCCACGGGGCACTTGCCCAGCTTGACTGCAATACAGGAGCTTGAATGAGTCTTGCTTGTGCCCGCTAGCCCTGGGGCTTGGGGCTTGGGTGGTCGGCACAGG
>CABHPH010137101.1:0-26871 GCA_902168325.1 Peromyscus nudipes
ATCACCCACCCAGGCCTAGCCACTCCCACCAGCGCAGTGTTCGTCACCCCCAGGCTGCCAGGCCTTTGTTCCTGCACGCCAAGGACCTGCCAGCCTGCCCCTCAACTTGAAGCAGACTCCCAGAGGATTGTGCGTAGGTCATGACCCCATCAGGAGCTCCTACCCACTCCTGACCCAGGTTCTGAGCCTACCAGAGAAGCCCCAAGTGGGGAACAGGAAGACCACCTTCCGCCCAGGCTACTTCTCGGGCAATGGTGGGGCCTTGGAGGGGAAAGTTCATTTTGTCAATCAGCCCATTGTTGGCCTGCCAAGCGCAGGCTCGTCCTCCCCCGATGTGTCACTGGGTGCTGTTGACACAGATGTCAACTGTCAAGGGTGCCCTCCACCCTCCAGCTCCCTCCTAGGGCACCCTGCAGGCCCGGCACAAGGGCCTCTGTCGCAATGCTCCCCACTGGCCCCTTGCAAGAACCACGATTGCCACACCTTTGGAATTGCCAAAACTTGACTGGATACTTCATCATGTGGCTTGGCCATGGAGGCTGCAGCTGACACGAACAGGTATGGCAGATACTTGACTGTTTGCCAGGTGACAAATCCCAACTGAGTGAAACCTGCAGACTTCACAGTATCTGCGGTACAAGCCTCCCCCCGCCTTCCAGTCCAAGTGTAAGTGGAGGCTTCCTGGGGCCCATTTCCAGGATGGAAACAAAGAAGCACCATTTCCATGATCTGTGCATACGTAGGCCCAGCAAGCAGCCTAAGATCACAGCAATGGCTGAGCTACTGCTCTTCCCTTCACATCCACCTCCAATCTGCCTCTAGCCAGGGAGAGGTAGGCATACGGGGGTCTGAGCAGAGGGCCTCATGGGGCCCCATCCCCACTCTTATCATCATGAGTCCTAGTGTACTTCAAGATAGAAGATGCCTTTTCCATGACAACTCCCAGATGATAAAGACTGCATGAGGCCCAGAGCAGGAGCAATCCCAGAATTCACTTAATTCTAGTTCCAAGGAAACCTGATACAGCTCACATTAAAATACACAATCCTTTGGAAACTTGCCTCCATACGCCACCACAATCCTGCTGAGCTCAAAGTCTTGATTTGGGTCTCCAAAAATGTCCACCAACCATGGTCGAGACTGTGGGGAAGACATGAGGAGGGACGTTGCTGGGTTTGTCATCTACACTCTATTACTGTCTGCACAGGCCCTGCACTATAACCCAGGGAGCATGTCGATGGACACCGTGTGCTCAGGTCAGCAGAAAGTCAGGCTTCCCAGTTGCCGTCTAGGAAGATCAGTGACTTAACCTGCGAAGTGGGAAAGAGCACAGTGCTGTGAAAGTGTAAAGCACCTGACACCACAGACCGCCGAGGCTTCCTGGTGTCACCCACTATCCCTGCTATTATTCAAGTAAACCAAGACCTACAGGGAAAAGGACTTCTCTCAGACCAGTTAAGTGAGGCCAGTGCCCCAGCCACCATGACAGAACATTGTTTAGAGCAGGGATTGGCGCCCAGAGCTCTTTCTCAGAGTATGCTGTTATACACAGCTAATGATTTCTTCCCAAGATCAGGCCAGATTTCCTACCCAGAGGCCAATCCCACAGAGCTGTAGCAAGAGGTCGGGGAGAGAGCGGAGGTAGGAAGGCAGGCAGCAAGCAGGCCTGGCGAAGGCCAGGCAGGTTGACAGGACAGGATTTTTAGATCTAATTTTGAAATGTCTGTGAAATAACTATTTTGAAATCTTGTTCACTTTTGAAATTTCTTTAAGATAAACCCAAATCTGTTCTTGATGAGTTGATACCTTGAGCACTGACCTAGGATGTGGCAAGCAGTCCCCCCTGTCCTCATGACCTTGGGGACTGACTCTGGAGCCCCACTCTGCAGCCATCCATAAGATGGGAACTGACACTTCATGGGGTTCCACCCTGAGAAATCTGCTGTAGGAGGGCAGCATGCATGGTGTAAGAGACATGGTGCATGGTAACTCCCTGGGTAGTGTTCAAGCCCCACACCGCCTGTGTCTCACGTGGTATCTGGCACATGGGGGTATCATGAAGTGGACCTATGTTGCCAGAGGATGTAAAAATCAGTCAAGTGTGAAGTGTGGAATGCTGAGAACAGAAGTCATCCTGTGGTTTCCTACTCAAAGGCTGTCAGACCTTCAAGCTCTACAGTCCACGCCTTGGTCCATAAGCTAGGTTTACGTGTAAAACACAAGTCAATGAACAACCCAGGGCTGGAGAAAGCCAAGTCCTTTCTAGTTCACCAACAAGGATGATGCCCCAACAGGCCTTGCAGGAAGCTACGGAAGACTACACCAATGAGGCCACCTACCCTTTGATCTAGTCCCTTAGAGGACTAGTCCCCACCCTTTCTCACCCACCTCCATCATACTATTAAGCTAACATCAAAGAGGCTGCCCAAGGAAACAGCAACCACAGTGAAGAACATTCTAGAAGGCCAGCCTATTTCTGTGTCCAGATTTGCTCTTGGGGATAGGGAGACCAAGAAAGCCAAGATGCTGATCTGCTTGGATAGGGCAAGATCTTCTAGGGCTGGTGTAGATTCTCTGATGCAGCAATGGTAGGTTCCACCATAATATGCCCTGGTTCCCAATGACTTGCCTTTATTTCTTGTACCAATGGAAATGTTTTACAGTATATCAAAACATACAGCTCTATCAATGCAACATGTGTGAGTCCAAGATTCAGGTTCCATGTACACTGGGCAGTTTATGTTTGAGAAATACCTTCAAACATCATCTGCCTGTTCAAAGGAATTCTTCTGGGTACCTACTGAGCATGCTCTGAAATTAGGACAACTTCTAGACAGTAAGGGCAGATGAAGGGGTTCCATTGTGCAGGTGTCAACCTCCAATCACATAGCTAGCCTCTGCTCTTCATGGTGACCACAACCCCTTCTAAAGCCAGTTTGAAGACACACCGACTGCCAAAAGCCCAGTGTATGGTGGGTAGACGATGTGTACAACCCCTAGCTCAACCTTGCAAACAGAACCAAATCTCCAGTCATCGGATTCCAATCTGGATATGGGGATAAAGGGATCTGTGCTGGGCATTGCCAAGAGCCAACAGGAGAGAAACCCAACTTCATGGTTATGATATTACATATCACAATTATGCAGTTGTTCCTACTAGGGAGGGGGATAAGAGGCCAGGGTCCCCTTCTAGGAAGGGGGAGCCTTCTAGGACAGGACAGATTCTCACATCTGTCCTCATATCCTGACTTCAGTCACTGGGCCAGAGCCTGAGAACACAGCCTCAGCCTGGACAGAGAGCGAGTTAGTCAGCACCCTCCCACCACAGGCAAAGGGACACAAGATGACATAACCCAACACAGTCTAATCCTGCTCAACGCCAGCATGGGGACATAGTTGGGGAAAGAGGCATTCCTCGTGATTCCACCTGCAACAAGGTCACTGCCCACAGACCAGGGATGGTCTGACCTGGAGGTGACCTGCACAGTCCAGCATGCTCCATTCCTCACCTCAGATCGCTCTCCTGATGCCTGATGTGCCACCTTCAGTTCTCATTATGACAGCAAGTTTCTTGGCTGCTGAAGACCTTAGCCATCTCAATTTTTGTGGCTAGTCAACTTTTGTAAACTGTGTTTTTATTCATTGGGAATTTCAGTCAATATGTTTTGCTCATATTCACCTCTAACTCCTCCCTCCCCACTGGCTCCACCTTGGTGTCTTTATTTTTTGTAACCCAGTGATTGCAGTTTGTCCCTCCCATGTAAACATGGGGTCACCCACGGAAGCATGGTTGACCTATCTGGAGCTGTAATCCTTACAGAAAACTGACTTTCCCTTCCTCACAAGTCATCAGCTGTCAATAGCTCTTCAGTCAGAGGTACATGCTCATGAGCTTCCTACTCTGCTAGAATGTGGACTGGTTTTATCCTGTCCAGGTCTTGTACAGGCAACCACAACTGCTATAAGTTCTTGAGCATAGCAGTCCTGACATGTCAAGACGACACTGTCTCACCCTGATCTTCCCTGACCTCTGGCTCTTGGTCTTTCCCCTCCCTGCCTGCTTCTACAATGGTCTCTGAACCTTGGGGGAGGTGATAAAGATGTTCCATTTATGGTTGACCGCTCCATAGTCACTTATCCTCTGCCTTTTAACTAGTTGTTTCTTTGTTTACCACTGTCCACTACACAATGAAATTTCTCTGATGAGGTCTAAGAGCTACGCCAGTCTAGAATAGAGAGATCTGAATTTAGAAGACAGTTTGTTACTGTGTCCATTTAGCAGAATAGTAGTAGTAGGTTCACTTCTTGGGCCTTTGAGCTCCCCAACCACGGATTCTTGACCAGCTTTACAGTATCAGACACATCCTCTTGTACAATGGGCCTTAAATCCAACCAGGAAGTGTAGGTTACCCCTGTAACATCCATGCCGCTACTGTATCCTTGAGCATACGTTCCAACACCAGTCATTAAAGTAGCTCACAGGGTTCACAGCTGGGTAAGATTGTTGGTGATGTCTCCCAACTCCGCATACTACATGCTACCTTCTGGTGCTATGAAAGCTAGCCAGCACGGAGGAAGCTTTCTGGTTAGTACCAATTTGATTTCTCCATAGCCTGTGACCAAAGTATGTGGTATCTTCAGCAATATGGTCTTGCCATCAAGTTCTGGTTGACAACCAAGAGAAATGGTATTGTATTGTTTCAAGAGTGTCTGGGACACCTCCGAGGAATAACTCAATGAGAGGACCTCATACCTGGTACTGGCCTTCTTATTTCACAGCCTATTGCTTCTGTGATAGGAAAGTTCCAATTAAAGTCTTGTATGAGTGTGTGTGTGTGTGTGTGTGTGTGTGTGTGTGTTTGAAGCTTATAAACAGTAAGTCACACCTTTTAGAAAGAGACCATCTGACTCCTAGTTAGACTTCTAACTTCTAATTAATTGAAAGAAATCAATCCAACCACTAGAGGAGTTCTGAAAGTGTCCAGAAACTACATAGGTGTATTCCAGGTGGTCCCCAGAAACAAACTCAAATGCATTGCCCTTGAATTGTCTTTGGCCCCTCATCAACCATACCCTTATATTGAATGTCTTGAAACATCTACGTGGAAGCCATGAGCAAACACTGAAGCCAGGCTGTCTTGACAGATGGGCGCCGTGTGATACTTGGCCTGCCCTCTGGACTATGGAAACCTCACTGTTGGTATTAAAGCCTTTGAGGAGGCTGAGGCAATCTCACCAGCCCAACACCCTACACCTTATATGGGGGTCCTTGGCACAACCCCCAAGAATTCATGGCTGAGTCTTATTCAACTCTTATTCCTGGAGAGAACTCCTGCAAGGCAAACATGTGGTAGGGTACAGTGGCCACCTCCAGAAACTAGTCAAGGGTGAAGAAGACATAGAAATATTGGTCCCTTGTGCCAGGAACCAAGCACTCAAGAGCTGCTCTGATGGGCAGCAGACTAATAATTTCCATCTCTATCAAAAACTACTTCTGTGCCCAAGAGGAGCCTCATCTAGGCTAGGGTAGGCAGAATGGTTCTAGCTATGGGGAACGCTGGTCTCCTCTCCCCTTGCCTGGGATAGAGTAGCTGTGGAGAACAAGGGCAGGACTGAGAACAGGGAGGAGGCCACAATGAGACATCCTCTGGCTTCTCAGCTTCCTGAGGACACCAAGAGAGAGTCCTGGGACATTGTGGACAACTTCGAGAAAATATGTCACTGCTCATTCTGGGGCTCTCCTCTCCTTAGCTGCCTTCTCTTCCTCTCAAGAGGTCTCAAGGAATAGCCATGTCCATCCCTCTTCCTGGCTTTTCACTCAGGGACGCCTATATAGGGTTGGTTTGCTGCTGGGTGGTTGTGTGTTTGTTTTCATCTGTAACCAAATTCCTGACGAGACACTCCCTTAAGGAAGAGAGACCTATTTGGGCTCATGGTTTGAAGGGTCACAGTTTATTATGGGAAGGGGGAGGCTGTGGCTGCAGGACCCTGTGGCAGCTACTTGCTCACATCTCAGCTGACCAAAATCATCGCTGGGACAGGAAGTGGGACCAGACTATAAACACAGGCCCACCCACAGCAACTCACTTCCTCCAGCTTGTCCCCACCTCCGAAAGGGTCCAGATCTCTGAAAACAGCGCCACCAGCTGGGACTAAGTATTCAAACACATGTGCCTGTGGGGAAACATTTTTGCATCCATTCAAACATTCTCAAAAGCTGAGGGAGGGCAGCAGGTGACAGGGGTGGCCGAAAAGTGACCACACAGGAAACTAACATCGAAATAGCCTCTTCCATAGTCACAGCTGTGCCCGAGCAGGGCAAGCTATTCCAAAAACACTTCTCCTGCCATGCTCCTTGTCACTTCTTGGAGGGCTGAGGGTACACCCCTCCATCACAGACCCCATGAATAGGCACAGCTCCCGTCACAAGAGGCATCTCTACCACCGCAGCAAGGCTCGTCTGTTAGGAAAGACCTAAAGCACAGATTTAGTTTGAGACCAAGAAACACTAGGTCAGAAGAGGGTCCCCTTCCCGAGAAAGCAAGGCCTCCCATCTGTCCCCCCCTCAAGAGATAAACTTGATCTTCCTTGACTGGATATATGACAAGGGACAGAGATAGCAATCTCATGTCGGAACCTAGGGGTTCCTTCCCTATGCCTGTCTCAAAATGCAGCCAAGGACTAGAGCAGACCTGCCAACCCCCAGACTGATGGCTTGTCCTGGGCACATACCTCTAGTACATTCCCTAGGTGCCACTCAAGGAAGGTCAAGTCCTTGTGGGGAAGATGGAAGCGACCACTTCCACTCCAGCGGCTCCTCAGCTTCACCTGCCCGCCCTGGCTAATAAGGGCTCCAACAAGGCTTTGCCACTCCCCGCCCCCCACGGGTACCTCCACAAAACCCCACACTGGCAATTACTCCTAATTACATGATGTGACAAGGTGCTGGGCTGGAGCACTTAACTCAAGCCCTGCATTATGCAATGTTTTTAATCCTCTTACTTAAGGTGGAAAACTGATATGGTGCTCCCAGTTCGCATGAATGACTGGAAAATAATTCTAAGAAATAAAAACATGGCCATCGGGATCACCTTACCAGCTCCCTGAAAGGATTAAAAGGATGCATACCTTGAACCATCAGATGCCCTCTGCTGAACCTCCCAGAGCCTCGCTGATAAGAAAGCGCCTCAGAGGGAGCGGGACCAAGTGGGCATTCCCTGGAGCAGAGTGCGTGCTCTGTGTCTCAAGGCTGAGTTCCATCACTCAGCAGAGCTATAGCTGGGACTGCCCGGACTCCACGTGCCCCCCAGAGCAGTGTGGTGCACAGGCAAGTGCTTATCTACATAGAGCCCATCTCTCCCTCATCCCTAAGGCCTTCCTAGCTCACAATTCCGGCCACAAGTCTCTTCTCCCTACACCAGCTTGCCTAGCTTCTAGACATGGCCATGGAACATACAGGCCCTAGAAAGAAACACACAATGATGACGACTAAGATATTTTAAACAGCTCAGACCCTGAGAAAGTGGAGAGGCGCTGGGCTCCAGGTTTTCCAGGATGAGCCACTATCAGCCCCTGACAAGCTACTGTACCACATGGAACTTACCTAAGGCCCCGAGATACTCCATCTGCCACTCAATAAAGTGGGCAGGTGGGCAAGTAAGGGTATGGGCCCTCAAATGTCCACACCCCAGCCAAGCCTGGAGGGAGTAGTTCAATACAGGCGGGTACAATTACAGTGGCTAGGCCCATTAAATCTTGGAATAAAGAGCTGGCCTGGTAATTGCCCCTAATCCCTTTCGAGCCTTTGTCTGCTGGCAGTACTGCTGTAAGCCTAATGGGGTGAGGTAAGTGGCCAGACTCCCAAGTCCTCCCCAGAGTGCCTAAGGCAGACCTAGGGTAGGGACACTCCGTCAACAAGCCCACCAGGATGCCATTCCTGAAGGGTTCCACTGACAGGACCCTCCACGAAGACACAGTCTGCACGAGACAGTGAGGTCCCTGGGGCTATAATATGGTACCAGAGAAGGAAGATTCCAAACCCCAAAGGCACCTGAAACAAACAAGCCACAAGCTTCCTGGACCCACAGCCACAACCATGCTCTGGGCTTGCACAAGCCATAGTTCCTGCACTCAGGCACTGTGCACCTGAGCAGCATACAGGAGCCGGCTGGTGGACACTGTTGGGGCCTCAAAACTCTGCCTGCAGCCAGCCACCAAGAGCTTCCCAGGGTTATCAGCCTCTGTGCTCTGTGCATCCTAAAAAAAAGAGGATGAGACTAAAGTAAGCCAGGACATACAGCATGTCCCTTGTTGTGTGGACCCCATGGTCCTCCACTGAGTATTTGGATCAAGAGCAGCAGGGGTCACAAAATGCAAAGCCCCCTGGATCCAGCAGTGATGGGCAGAAGAGAAGCTAACCCAGAGTGCACCTCCACATTGGCACAGGCAGAGTGTATCCCTGTGTGTGCACTAGCCTGAAACAGACAGGCCTCCCAGCCTCCACCCTGTTCTCTCTCCATGAAGAGAGATGGCTCCAAACCTGCTTTAAGAGGGTGTTGCCCGGTCTGGAGAAATAGCAAGAGCACTTGCTGCATAAACATGAGCACCCAAATTCAAATCCTCAGAACCCCTGTAAAGAAAAATGGGTCCTGACCTCCCTTCCACCTATAACCACAGCACTGGGTTGGGGGAGGGGAAGAGACAGGGAGATCCATGGGGCTTGCTAGCCACAAGCCTAGCTCCAGGTTCATGTAGTACCCACCCAAGGGAAAGGGTGGGGAGTGATACAGCTGTGCACTCTGTTTTCTGGCCTCAGTGCATGTGCACATACACATACATCCCTACACACATGCGAGCGTGCGTGCGCACACGCACACACACACACACACACACACACACACACACACACACACACACCCCTTTGAAAAGAAAATCTTTCAACTTTTTAATATCAGCTAATCCCAGTGATTCAAAATACAGGATGAACCAAACCAGTGTGTGGGCATTCAGTCTAGAAGCTTCTGTCTTGGATTTGTCAGTTTTCAGGGCCCTCTGCTCCCACCTCAAAAGCAGTAGCCCACATTGTGTTCATCTCTGTAATCCCAGCACCTGGCACAGGCCTTGGAATACAGCAGACTCCCCTGGAGCTCTGGTAAGTGGCCGAAAGAATGAACAGTGAGCGAACGGAAGAAGAAAGATCACCTGAGTGAGGCACACCACCTGATGAGCACAAGCAGGTCTGAGCAGCAGGACTCCGTGTGCCCCCGAGCGTCAGGGCACAGAGGCGAGTGCTTGGCACAGTGGACCTGCCCAGTGCCGTCCAAGTATTCCTCCATTCCATAAATTTTAGCCACAATTGGAGCTTAAATTCCAATGCTTCAATTTAAATTTTGCAAAGCACCAGCAGATAAAAGTTGAGTGCAGACCCCTTCCAAGCGGGACTGAGGATGCATTGTCCTCAGATGAGGCACTAAGGTTTCCAGACCCCATCAACTGCACAACGCAGGAAGACCAGCCCCCTGGGAGGGGAAGACCCTCCTTGTCCCATCTTCTGAACTCTGTAGCCCCATGGTGTGATATAAATAGGGACTTGGACATTAGACACCTGACCCATAGATTGCACTGAATGTGCTGGGCCAGGAGACTCTTCCTCCCATGGCTACCAACCCAAGAGGCTAAACTTGCAACTTAACAGAGCAGTACTATTATGTCAGGTGTTAGGTAGCTGCCTATTGGCACAGAGCAGTATTACTGCAAACTTAGAAATGTATGCTTATGATCTGGCAAAATAGCTCACCAAGGCTGGTGACCTGAGTTCAATCCCTGGGACCCACATAGTAGGAGAGAATCAAGTCCTGCTAGTTGTCCTCTGACACACACACACACACACACACACACACACACACACACACGTAAAAATTTTTAATGCACTGTATTATCTCCCAATTTCTTTAGAATCTAGGATTTGCTGGATCCTCTGCAACTGCTTTGGGCTTTAGGGTCTTCTCTGAAAACTACAGAAAATGCATCAGCTGGCCTGTGTTCTCATCTGAAATCTGGAAACAGGGAAAGACTTAGCCTTTCTGTTGCATGTGGTTGGCATAACTCTGTTCCATGCAGCCCAGTGGACTGGGCTTTCTTCCTGGATTTTGCACTCAATTCTGAGTTGATTGAAAAGGGCTGAGGGTAGTCTCCAACAAATAGACTCTCACACTACCCACTTCATCCAAGCCAGCAGGGATCGTCCAGCAAGGCTGATGTTAAAATCCTGTATACTATCCTATACCATGGAAGTAACATCTTGTCATCTTTTACTAGTCTACAAATAATTACAGGTCCACCCCCACCACATGATGGCATGAGTAGCCAGAGAAGGAATAGTAGGGAGAATTCTAGTGTATCCACCACACTAATGCAAACTTTTTACTGGCCACCTCAGAACTGACCAAGAGAAAGGAAGAGAAAAGAATAGTAGATGTGAGATGTGTTGACATCTTCCACAAGTGAGAGATACTGATCCAGGTTCCAGCACTCTTCAGCCTGCTAGGACAGCCCTGGCTCGACCTTCAAGACCAGCCTTGAAGGCAAGAGACAGCTGCACTATCCCCAGAGAGACCAGCTGAACACATCCCCAAGTGTGTGGCTTGGGATGGAGCTCTGCAGGTGGCACTTAGTATTTGGTGCCTGCACTCAATTCCCCCTCCACATTAAATAAATAAATGTTCTCTTTAAAAGAATAGTTACGTGCCCCACATGCCAATCCCCACTACCCAGGTAACTGAGTCTTTCAAACTTTAAAATGGGTTGATTCTCTGGATCCAGGGACACAAAGCAAAACTGGGAGATTCAGGGGTCATTGTATTCATTACTCTTCTTGTTGCCATGACAAAAACAACTTAAGAATGGACCAGTTTAGTTTGGCTCACAGTTCAAGGGGATATAGTACATCATGGTGGGGATGGTATCACAGTTTGGGAATGAGGTGGAGGGGCATCCTGTATCTGCAGTCAGAAGGCAGAGATGTATAAACAGTGGTTCTCAGCTTCCTTCCTCTTTTTCATTCAGTCAACATCCCCCATACACACCCAGAGGTTTGTTTCCATGGTGATTATAAATGCACTCAAGTTGACAGTGGAAATTAAGCATCACAAACACCATTCTGAAACCAGGGCAATCTGTGACAACATTCTAAATGATGGGACTCTCCGGGTCTGTCAGAAGACCACATGCTCTCTCTCTGAAACCGATTAGCTATGGCAAACCTTCTAAACGTGCTGTTATTTGAGTGTCCCCTATCAAAAGTGGTAGCTTTCTGTCTTACCATGCTATGGTGAATCTCGTACTCAGCAAGTCCCACCCATTTCCATAGAGCTTCCAACCAGCATTTTGGTGTGCTATCTCAGATGTGAACAAACCCCACTAGATAGCGAGTTGGGCCTCCAACACAAAGGCAAGAGTAGAACCAGGAAGAAATAAGAAAAATCCAGAGAGAAGGCACAGCACAGAAACAAAGGGACCCAGCTATTCCCTCAGAGAAATGAGGGGACATAAAAATATATACAGAACACAGACTGGCTACAAAGAAGAAGAGCATGCTCCAAAAGCTCTCAAACGTGAAAGAGGGAGCCATGGGTGTAACAGTCATCAAAATGGAAAACAGCCATGCTGGGCAATGACCCATCGTGGCATATCATTTGCACTAAGGGTAGCTACACATAGGAAAGTGTGTCTCATTTAACGACATTCTTCATGAGTCAGTAAGTTCATCATTAAAGTCTTAAACTTTCGGCACACACGTTCACTATTTTGTGTAACACAATCAGCAGCCCATTTCAAGCACCTCTGCCGCATATCACTAAAGGCCACCTCAGAGATCAGTGTTCGTGTGGCAGACAGAGCTGTGAGCTTAAACAGCCATGTTGATCACAGAGTGCCATTTTTTCCAAGACAACAAAAAGAACTGATAAAGAATTTACAGCTATCTAAATGTAGGTACTTGGCAGACATTCTCTCAAAAATGAACAGGAATCAGTCAATTCAAGGAAAAGAGCCAGCAGTATTTGTTACTAGTGGTAAATTTGAGTTTTCAAGCAGAATTCGTTTGGGTAAAAGTAGCTACCACCGTGTGCTTGAGAGCATCCGGCTGAATCCTATCCAGTGGAGATCAGTAGTTAGGAATCTGATTGGCCAACAGTCCATAAAGAAATGTGTTAACATTGGAAAGATCTGTGACTCAATAAGCCATGATTTTCCAAAAGATGGGTCCATGGAACAAAGGCAGATGTGCACCAAATCCTCCAGGTGACTCAGAACTGGCTTTCCTTGAATTCTGCCTTGAGAATGAAGGACACTCAGAATTTTCTGGAAAAGCTGTTGAAAGACCCTTCACCTTCTCTAACCACACACATGAATGAAAACATTCTTTCCTCCTATGCTTCAATTCAAAACAATATAAAACAGACTGAACACAGCAAGAATTGAGAACATACTTGTCTTCTATCAAAATGTACATTTGATGGCTAGAAAGATGGTTCAAGGGTTAAAAGTACTAACCGCTCTCACAGAGGATGAAGGTTCAATTCCCTGCACCCACATCAGCTCACAAGTATAAATAATGCCAGTTTCAGGAGATCTGATGTCCTCTTTTGGCCTCTGTAGGCATCTGTGCGCACGCGCGCGCACGAGCACACACACACACACACACACATATATACACACATGTATATGAATATACATATACATACACACTCAGGCACACATATATACATAAAATAAGATAAATATTTTCAAACATACACATAAAAATTACAAAAATATGAAATAGCTTTTCAGCATTTTTGCTCAAGAGAGGATGTTTTCACAAAATATTGTGCTTTCATATTATAAAATTTTATTTTTTAATCAATACGTATTTTTAAGTTTTTCTCAGTTAATTTCTCATAAGGTAAATAGTATCAGTAGACAAGATCCACATAAACTCTTTGGGATTTTCAGTGATTACCAAGAGCGTAAAACAAAGTCCTGAGACAAAAAAAGGTCTGAAACCAAAAGATTAAAGGATTCCCAGTACAGAAAGAAAAATGACAAAAGAGGAAATAATAGTAAGATAAGTTCAAAAGATCCAACAAGAAGGAAGAAAGGGAGGGAGGGAGGGAGGGACAAAGAGAGGGAGGGAGGAAGGGAGGAAGGGACTGTTAAATACAGAGACGGTCACAATCCAGGGACTGGGGCGCAGGACATCAGCTGGCCGTCAACAGCAACGTGGGAGCCAACGCTGCTGCTGTGTTTCAGCGCTGAGTGAGCACTCCACCTCACTCTTCCTCAAGCATAGAAAGTAGTGTTTTCACACCTACAAGATCTCGGAAATGATGCCTCCTGTGTCTCTCTTCTTTGGATGGCATTGGTCCAGGAGGTGAGGGAGGACCTGGAGAATGAGGAAAGGCGAGTGTGTGGAGGAAAGTGGCCCACAGGGCTCTGTGGGTGGCAGTGAAGTCCTTGGTCACATAGCTCCTTCCTACAAAACCACTACCCAGCTGAAGAGTAAAGGGAACAAATACTGAGACCATGGCATGTATCCAGAAAACACGTCCAGTATAGTGTGTACCAGACAACGAAGTAACAGAAAACTGAGAAACGACGACACAGATAACATACACTCGAGAAGCAACATGGCTTTTTTAAATGGTGCCAGGAAACACAGAACGTTCATTCTCCCTCAAAAAAAAAAAAAAAAAAAAAAAAAACTCAATTGAAAATGAAGGACCTGAGTGTGAGACCCCAAATGATGAAAGTATTAAGGAGACAGTGGCAACACTTTCAGATGCTGCACTGGACCAAGAGTTTTTTTTTTTTTTGGTCTATTTTGCACGAGACCCTAAGACATCAGGCAACAAAACCAAGAGTAAACAAGTCAGACCAGGAGGCTGCTGTGAAGCCAAGGACTCAGTCACCAGGGTGAAGAAAAAAAGCACAGAGCTGGAAAAACTGCACCTCACCATTGTCCTATCCAGGACAGTAAGGAGCCAAAAGGCCCAAAGGTAAAAAACAAACAAGTCTAAAATTTGTATTAATTAAATTTATTTATTTTACATCCCAACCACAGTTTCCCCTCCCTCCTCTCCTCCTGTTCCATCTCCACTGCCCTTCTGCCCTCCATGATTCCTTCGCCGTTTCTGTTCAGAAAGGAACAGGCTTCCCATGGATATCAGCAAAACACGGCATATCGGTTGAGGTAGAACTAAGCGTCCCCCCTGTGTTAAGGCTGGGCATGGCCCAGAGACCTAGGACAGAACCAAACATGACTGAAACCAATTTTAAAGTGGAAAAGTGACTTGAGTAGACACTTTCCCAAAGAAGACGTACAAATGCCAAGAAATATACAGGAAAGTCACTGGTTCTCAGGGAAATGTCAATTAAAATTACACTAAGGTCTCAGCTCACCCTCCCCAGTCAGAATGGCTATTACCAAAAAAAAAAAAACAGGAATATAGTGAAAATGCACAAAAGGGAGCTCTTTCTAGGTTTTTTTTTAAAGATAGGGTTTTGTGTGTGTGTTGTTTGTGTATGTGAGTATGTGTGTATCTGTGTGTGTATATGATGTTTATGTATGTGAGTGTGTTTGTGTGTGTATGTGTCTGTGGTATGTTTGTGTGTGTATGTTTATGTGTGTATGTGGTATGATTGTGTGTATGTGTGTGTGCAGTATGTTTGTGTATGTGGTATAATTTTGTGTGTGTGTGTACATTATGTTTATGTGTGTGTGTGTGTGTGTGTGTTTGTGTGTTGTCCAGAGACAACAGAAGAGGGTGCTGTCTCCATGAAGTGGGAACTATAGGAAGTTGTGAGCTGCCCTGTGTGGGTGCTGGGATCTGAACTGTGATCCTCTAGAGGAGCAGCAAGAGCTCTAACCACTGGCCCATCTCTCCAGTTCCCAGAAGATGAACTCTCTGTTGGTGGGCATGTAAACTAGCGCTACTATGGAAACAGTGTGGAGGTTCCTCAAAACACCTTAGACTGAGCCAGATGTGAGAGCAAACACCTGCAGTCTAGGTACCAGGAGGATGAAGGAAAATGAGACTCTGTGAAGAACAATGGGAGCTATACAGCAAGACCCTACCTCGTGTGTGTGTGTGTGTGTGTGTGTGTGTGAGAGAGAGAGAGAGAGAGAGAGAGAGAGAAAAGAAAGAAAATACACCTGCACATTATGCTTGATGCAACACTATTCATGATAGATAAGATATAGAACCAATTAATAAATTTATTGCCAGGTGAACAGGTTTTTTAATGGAGTACATATACACAGTGGTTATTTGTCTGACATTTGTAGCAACATGTGTAGAACTAGATGGCATTACATTAAGTGAAATAATCCAAGCATGAGAAGAAAAAGATTTCATTACTCTGTCATTTGTACAGACAAAAAAATTCAAGTTACATGTATGTAAAATGAATTTTAAAAATTTAAATTAAAAATGCAGATTATATAGAAATAGACAAGGATAGAGGTCACTAGAGGCTAACAAGCTGTGGTAGTTTGAAAGAAAATGGCCCCCAAAGGGACTGGTACTATTAGTAGGTGTGGTCTTGCTGGAAGAAGTGTGTCACTGTGCAGGCGGGCTTTAAGGTCTCTTTTGCTCAAGCTTCCAGTGTAACAATCAGTGGACTTCCTGTTGCCTGCAAGATGTAGGACTCTCAGCTCCAGCACCATGTCTGCCTGCACACCGTCATGTTCCCCATCATGATGATAATGGATAAACCTCTGAACTGTAAGCGAGCCACCCTAGTTAAATGTTTCCTTTATAAGAGTTGTCATGGTCATTGTGTCTTTTCACAGTAATAAAAACCTTAACGAAGACACAAAGGTAAAAGGAAGGAATAGTTAAGTGTGGGTAACAGGGCACCAAAGGCAGCCAAAAAGCAGTGGCCCCAATGGTGCTCAGTAAGGCAACCATAGTCTACAAGCATAACTATAGATTTCAAATGAACTGGATTTGAGAGACCGAAGATTCCCAGTACAGAGAAATAATATTTGAGAAGATAGAAATGCTACTCATTCTGATGCAATTATTGCATATTGCATGCACATCTCAAATGATACCTACCATAAATATGCAAATATTACACACAAATGTACAAATATTACAAATTAACTAATTTTTGTAAAAAATCAAGATCATAAATAATGGGAAAAAAAGCAGGTACCATGTACATAATTCATCTGTATGGAAAAGCAAACAAATGTGATTCTCAGAACACAGGCTCTGCTCTGGACTTCTGCACAGTTACAGCCGGGCTGCTCTCCATGTTTCACATGACAGAGAAGAACATAGCCATGTGATGAGATGTTTTGATAGAAAGACTCACTCCCCATCTTCTGTAACTGAAAGTCAGCGTACAATCATAATTTTAAAATGAAAGACGATAGATGCACATTTGAAATGCAGAAAAACCCAGAGAAACAGCTGGAAGGAATCAGTTACCTCTAGAGAGCAGGCACAAGAGGCATGAGGCAGTGATGCTGGGGATGAGTTTCTGTATGCCGTGAATGTGTTGCTCTGATTGATTGATAAATAAAATGCCAATTGACCAGTAGTCAGGCAGGAAGTATAGTGTAGGCAGGATAAGCAGAGAGGAGAATTCTGGGAAGTGGAAGGCTGAGTCAGGAGAGATGCCAGCCACTGCTGCCATGAGAAGTAAGATGTAAAGTACCAGTAAGCCATAAGCCACGTGGCAACTTATAGATTAATAGAAATGGGTTAATTTAAGATATAAGAACTAGATAGCAAGAAGCCTCCTATGGCCATACAGTTTGTAAGTAATATAAGTCTCTGTGTGTTTACTTGGGTCTTGGTGGCTGCAGGGCACTGGCGGGAATGGAGAAATCTCCAGCTACACAGTGACTGTGAATTTCACTACTCTCTGGCTGTGGTTAGATGAAAAGTATTCCTTTAAGATTAAAAACTACACTTAAAAACTCCAGGCACCAAAAAAATATCCATCTCCACTGCTTCAAGTCTTGGCCTGATGAGCATCCCTTCAATTTCTGCTGGCTGCTTTTCCAGATCCAGAGCCATCCAGAGTGTGAGCACAGCATGACTGTGATCCAGGGCAGGAAGTTCAGGTCCCTTCCATGCAAGGCCCACAATCTCCAAGATTAGAAATATGGCCTCCTCATAGGGTTGGTGAGAGTGGGGATTTGAATCTCAGAGCTCTGTCTCTCAAATCCACGTTGTGCTCAGACACCAGCCCTACCCCTCCCACTGAGTTTCCACCTTCTCCCACTGCCCTCAGTGGGCCACCTGCTTTCCTCAGCAGGTTTTATGGCTTCTGCCCCTCCTGCCAAATACCTTCAGTGACTTACTGCATGTAGGCAGCCAGGGGGCAATGTCCCAAAGGAGCCACTCTACTATGAAGAGGGTAAGACATGCATGCTGGTGACTTTTCTCACTTTGACAGAGGACAGAAAGCAGAAAGAAGCGACTGGCTTAAAATCACACAGCAGCAACCTAGTGACTTGAGTCAACCTCCCGCACTGCCCCAGTTGCACCCCAAATCCAGGTACCCTCCTTGTCCTCATCCAAGCTCTGGGGTTGACAGATTTGTACCCAGAGGTTCCCAAAGGTAAGCTTTGTGTCTGCTTTTTGATGAAAATGGTACCAAGCAGTAGGATGCAGTATGACCTGTCCCTGGGGGCAAAACTGAGGTCCAGTTGCCTCACTCAGCTTCCAGAGTCCCCTGTGAATCACAGCCTTTGAGGGATGCGGTTCCTGGGGTCTGGGTGGGGCCAGGGGCTGAGGATGGGCAGAGATGAGCATCGCCTCACAGCAAGAACTGAATCAATTCTCCTCCCCAAGCCACCCCCCACACTGCACAGCCCAGAGGGCCCCAGGGACTGTCCCCACCACTTGTTAGTTGAGCACTACTGGAACTATTGTGCCCAAGAGTCTTTCCTGATGCTGAAAAGTGGCACCCAAGGCGGGACACAGAGAGAGGTTGGTGTGTACATGGTGGGTGACTGTGGGCCCACAAAGCCAGCAGCCATTATGCGGTATCTGGCTCTGCCCAAATTGGAGGATCTGGCTTCTTTCACAGAACAAGGAAATGGGTCCATAGATACCAAGGGATCTTCTTCCATTCAAAGGCATAAATGATAGTTTCAACACTAAGAAAGTTCAGTTCATCAACCCGGACCATTCTCATCTAGACCAGTGATCTTCAAAGTGTAGCCTGCCCCTCCTGGGGGGTGTGAGAAATGCAAGTTTCCAGAACACACCTCAGACATAATCAGAAACTCTGAGTTGGGGAACCAATCTGCTTAAATAAGCCCTGTGGGTGATTGCAACACAGACTAGTCTGAAAACCACTGCTCTGAATAAATTGCCAACGAGGAACATTTCTGATCCAGTTATTTCCTTAAAGGAAAAAAAAAAGTTATCATGGGTCACTCATGAGCATCAAACCAGTCTTCCGACATCCATTTGTCCCCATGTGTCTCTGCAGACCTGATCAGGTGAATGTAGATAACTTATTTGTATGATTATGTGTGTATGTGTATGGCTCACCTACTCCTCCAGATCTTGTAAATTTCCTGAACAAGAGACTCAGTCAGCCCACCCTCGGGCTCCCGCAGGAAGATTTGGCCCATTTGAAGCTAGTGGGAGCTGAGCCAGCCACTACTCTGGCCTAATTCACACCCAGCCAGTGCCTGGGGTTACTTAATGAGCAGTGCCTGCAAACTCTGAGGATGAAAGATACGCCCCTCTACTTCCTGGGAACCTCTGATTATTCCGTCCCCTTTTCCTTCCTTCTCAATGACAGGCACACCCCAAATCCGTGGAATCCTGGAGCCACCCTCCTCTGCTCTGCCTCCCATCCATCCGCAGCCTCTGATTGGACCTTCATGTCTGGCTCCGCCCACCTCTTCCCCTGACCTGCCTCATCCCATTAGCTTGTCCACAGGGGTGGTTGGATGCTCCACTGCTGGGGGTGGGCGGGTGGAACTGTACCTGTTTTGTCTCATTTCGAACACCTTTGTGGGTGCATGAGAATATGAAGAAATCCTGCGGGAGCAGGCCACGGGCCTTCCTAGCTTGAGACCTGTGCCTGCACCACAGACTCTATGAAAGCCCCACGAAAGCATTCCAGGATGTAATAAACCCGTCAGGCCTTGGCTAATTTATATGGAAGCAGATGATTTCCCATTTTTCAGAATGTAAATGTTTAGATTGCAGCATTCCCCTGCCCCGGCATCCGGGGTCCTGGCACGTCAGTGATGGAATCAGCCTCTTTTCCTCGGGGATCCTTAGATGGAAGAGCCACGTTGCCAGCATCCACACAGAGAAGAGTCCTGCTTTCAACCTGCGTGTGTGCAAATCCTGCACCGAGGCAGGCCACCAGCATTTGCTTAATGTCACCAAGTTCCATCTGGTTCTTACAGAAGAAAAGTAGCTATCTCAAGGGTGAGCCTCTGAGCAGAGGGTGCAATTCTAATTATGTAGATAGCCCAAGATCTCTTTGCTATCCTTGTTTCCAAAATACTCAATTGCTGTGGCCTCTAATGGCCTTTAGTAGATCACTAAGTTGTAGAAACAGTGAAAAGCATAGATGGGAGGGAAAACTGCAACAATCCATGGAAACAGTATCGTTTGGCTAATAGGGCCCTGAGCATCCCACTGCCTCTGCATACAGGGCTGCTTGAGGATAAGAACCATCCCTTCTAACACTCTGGGTGTCCATGAATGAGTGCAACTCCTGGAAAAGAGCCTTCACTTGATCATGAGCCCCAGAAACTAAGATCTTCTTGGATCCTAAGCATCATTCCTCCTGAGAACAAGCGAAGAGCCCCTGTGATAGGCCCCTGGCAGCCGAAGCATGCCTATGGCTCTGGAACCATGCTTCGCAGACAAGTGCCCACTATGTACATCATGAGCCATGTATGCCACCTGGCCCTTTAGCTTCCTCACTGGCCAAGTGAGAATGTCTGACCCCTCCTCATCTCTTAAGAAAGGTGTGAGAGGGGGGCTTGAGAGAGCTGACAGAAAAGCCTCTTCCCCCGGCCAGGAATGCGACAAGACGTAGCTCCTGGGAGCCCTGGTCCTTCAGTAAGTTATTACCATGTCTGGTTGTGTGTCCTTGGGCAAGTGGCCTTTTCTTTCTGAACTTCACGTTCTTTAGTACGATGGAGATGCTGTTGCATTAATCTTCCCGGTCACTAAAATTTGACAGGTACTGAAGTATTTACTCCCTGATCTAAGGAGCAGCAGGTGCGAGTGGACCATCTGCCTGGCAAGTGATGTAATTCCCACCATGCACATTGGTTGATGGGTGGCAGATAGTGCTCAGGGCTGGGAGATGGCAGGCATGAACCAGAAGCATTCCTTCACTCAGATGAGTCTCTGACTCACCCCAAGCCAAGTCTCCACCACCCGTTGTCAGAACCAAGTGGCAGATAACTGAATAAACCATCGCTATGACCTGTGTGATCACAGTACTCCAGAATTCATGGCAAAAAAAAAAAAAAAACAGGAGTCAAGTGCTTCTACAACTAACCAGGTCACCTGAGGACAAGGTTTCCAACCAAACATCAGAGTTAACCTTCCCAGCCCATCTCAGCCTAGCTAGTGTCTGAAACTCACAGGCAGCCCAAGGCACCAGAGCCACCTCTGTAGGAGACCAAGCCCAGTGTCTCCATCAACCTGAGATATCCAGGAGCCAGGAGGGGCCCTCCTCCTGTCTCTAAGAACCAAGCCTCATTCCTTCTGCTCAGCGCCATTTTCCTCCCTCTGGAAAGGGTGGCAATCAATCCCCCACCCTGCCTACTCACCTGGGCCTCTAGCCTTGTAGTCTGACTGCCCCCAAACACTTCCTGGCAGTCCCTACTCCAGCAAGCATCCCTCCTGGAGGTTTTATCTTGTGTGTTTTCACCCTGATGACCAGGAGCAGTATCTCTGGCCCCAGCTTTGGTGAGATTTAATGAGCTAGGTAACATCACAGTTCCCAGAGAGACCACTGAAACCTGCCTTCCACCTCAGGGATGATGCCAAATACATCTGCCTTTTCTCAAGCTCCTCCTGGCCTTGCCTGCACCAGCTCTCCCTCCTCCCCGGGTGCAGCCTGCTCAAAGAAGGGCCAGGACCTGCTGCCTCCACAGGGACTTCTAACAACCCCCCTGGTAGAAGGCAGAATGTAATCCTCTTTGGACCCATGTCCACATTATGGGTCATAAAGACCTTTATGTGCCTATAAAGAAAAATTCCTGCAAAGCCTTTCCATTTCAACAAGCTACGTGCAGCAAAATGCTGCTGCACACACACGGCCCTCATGTCTGCCAGGGTCTACCCACATGCATACCACCAGTGACACCTGCACCCACCTGACTAGGAATGTGTGCCTGGGGGGAGGGGTCTTAAAACCCAGCCCTGGCACCTACCACATAGGTAATCTGGACCTGCCACCTCATCTAACCACGTTAAGATTTCCTCCTGGAGCACACAGCAACCACACCTCAAACTGCTGTAAAAACTCACTTTGTATTTTATCCATTCATCCATGATTGAACTAACACCTGTTGGGTCATTAGCTAAGGCACTGGACAATGGGACTTCAGTTGACAAGCCCATGCTCTCTCCGTGAGTCCATCCTTATGAGAGAAAATAAACAGGCAACAAGAGAGGGTTGGCACTTTGGATAAGGAAAAGTGTAGTATGTCAGGGCATCAGGAGCCATGGTGGGCTGGGAGGGAGGGCAGATGAGGCCACACGAGTGAACACTCCTCAGTGGAGAGAAACCTCACTGTGTCTTCATGTGGTGTGTGGCAGGGGTCATCTTGCATCACAGCACAGTGGGGCTTACTCAAGGATGAGGTGCCTGTAAGACCCAAATGCTCGGCTGCCCCGTGGGAACTGATGGAGTTACTGGGGCCTCACTGCTACTGGTTTATGATAGTTCCTAGGCAGGTTACAGAGCTGTCCATGTGTAGGGCAGAAGAAAGGAACCTCATTTTGTCTTTGTGCCAATTAACAATGATGGCCCTGTAAGGGTAGGAGCGACGTTGCTTATCACTCAACTGGAAGTCCTACCTTCTTCACCCTCACCTCCCATAAAGCTAGTTCATTCCTCCCCTCCTTCCCCACCTCCTCCCTTCCCTCCCTACCCCCTACCTCCTTCTCTCCCCCTCCTTCCCCCTTCTCTCCCCCTCCTTCCCCCTTCTTCTCCCTCTCCTCCTCTTCTTCTCCCCCTCTCCTCCCTCTCCCCTCTCCTCCTCCCCCTCTCTCCCTCCCCCCTCTCTGTCTCCCTCTCTCCCTCTCTCCCTCTCTCATCCAGCACCTGATGTGACAGAGGTAAACCAGGTCACTGATAAGGTATGCCTTGTGCAGCCTGTCCCAAAGGGAAGCCTCAACACATGTGCATCTCTCCTCTGCAAGGCCAGGCAGTCTCTCTGGACCAGGGTGTATTGACTGGTAGGCTGAACAGCACCACCCCTGCCATCAGGGGCCAGGAGAGATGAGGACTTATGCTTTAAGTCTGCCAGTATCCACAGCACACATCCTAGATCAGCATTATAGGGTCCTCCCTCTGCAAGGAGTCATGAATGGTGAAGGTTTGCAGCCAGCAAGCTCACATAGGTAGAAGAGAGATTTAAGAGGCAGGAGGCCAGAGCAGATGGTGAGCATGGAGGAATAGAGACATCACAAAGTTACAGCAGGAGATGGAGACCTGCAGCTAAACCCCAATGATGTTGAAAGAGGCTGTATTTGGATATGGAGGATTAGAATGCAGCCATTCAACAACTAACCAGACAGCAAGGCCTTTCCCAAAGCCACAGGAAGCAGTGTGTCCCAAAGGTGCAGAAGAGCAGCCTGCTCCTAGAGCACACAGAAACAGTAAGCCGAAGGGTGCCATTATTCACCAACACCGTGCTCTTAAGATGCCTCTTCCTCCTGCTGCCCAGGGACCACTCAAAATCAGGTATAGAACTAAAGAGACCCAGCCATCTGCCAGGGAGCCCCCAAGCACTGTGGGGAGAATGGAGCAGAGTGAAGATTCCAAAGGATGCGGAGCTGGAGAGTGGCATGACCCTGCCCAGGTTGCCCAACCTGCTGCAGAAGACATGAACAGTTGCTTTCACACCCAGCATAGGCTGGGCACCCTTCCTCACCAATCTCAGGGTTCCAGGCATTTTGACAAAATGCTTGGCCTCAGCTCTCAATGAGGTAGAGGGGACAAGGACAGAGAAGGGATACCATAGGGGTTGGGACCCTTGAACTTCCCCTTGTCATGTGGCAAGTACCTGGAGCCCTGCATTTTAACTTTGGCTGTTCTCTTGTGTCACAACTGCTTCAGACTCCAATCTTCAGGGACAAAAAATAACCCTCTCAACATGATCTAGAAAATCTAATGTTTCAGAATGGGAGAGAATAGACATTCCACCTCTGCCTGTAACCCCAGGAAATGGGAGGTAGCCCCAAGGGACAGTCTAGGTCCTATCCCCTTCTCACAATTGGAGGGCTTCCTCTTCTGCCTGAGAGTCCTTCGGCTTCCCAACACACACACACACACCACACCACAGACACACACACAGACACACACACACCACACACACACACACACACACCACACACACACACACACACACACCACACACACACACACACACACACACACACACACACACACGACACCATGATCACTGATTGGACAGAGGCCACGTCCTGGCAGTGTATAAGGAATCAGAATAGAAAGAAGATAAAGCCTCTGCTCTAGTGGGCCAGTGGGCCAGAGCTGTGTGCAGACTCACTGGGGTCAGGGGGTAAGTACTCCTGCAGACACTGAGCAAACATTATTAGGAGTAGGGGATGGGGCCATTGACCTTGTAACGTCAAAGGCACTTCACTGAGAGGCCACACTGGGAGAAAGTCACAACATGGCTGAGGGGGATGTACATTTAGGGCCAGTGACGGAAGGATCTGAAGACAAAGCCCAGAGCCAGGCAAGATCATCTAGAGAGCCATTTCCCTGACCTGATAGCCACCACCACCTCCAGCATTACCAGTCCCTGGCTCTGGTCCCTTACCTTTCTCCAGGACTCCTGGCTTCTTCCAAATTGCTTGTCATCCAGGATTCTCCTGGGCTGTTGAGTTTGCCAACTGCCCTGGAGGCGTCCAGCATCCATTCACATAGCTACACCCACCCCCCCATGCAACCTCCATCTCTCTCATCTTCTGGAACTCTCTGGGCTCTGCTTGGCAGCCTTAAAAGCTAGTCCACATGTCCATGTCTCCTCTCTCAGCTCTCTGGACCCTGGCATCATGTGAATTGTAATGGAGTCATGGGGGTGTGTCCAAGATCAATACCTTGGTGCTTCACTTCTTCCCTTGAGAAACCATGACACGGTCCCTACTCTGGATACATAAAAACCCAGCTGACAGAGGGGGAAAAAAACAGGCCATCATGGTACCAACCCTTGGGGAAGATTCTAGTCTTCTTCCAAATACTGAAGTGGCGCCATCACCACCCTCCCCACGAGAGCTCACTCAAATATTTATCAAGCTCCCAGTCCATTGTTGGCACTGACAGATGAATATCTTTCACATTTTTCTACCCTTAGGTAACTGCCATAAAAATCTTCCAATCCATGTGTTCATTGGATATTTATGGGCCGTCTATCACCAGCCAGCCCTGCTGTGCACACTGGCTTTACAGACGGCCCTACAATAATCTAGGCTGTCACAGAGCTGACTCTTTAGAGGAAAGAGGGGCTTTAAAGAAGCCCTCCAACAGAATGAATGCTATGGAAGTAAGATCTTATGATTCCACAGAGGGATGGTAAGGTAGGGCACTTAAGACCAAGTAGTCAAGGATCCTCCCTAAGTATTCATGTCAGGCAAGGGGCGCCCCCAGTGCTCCCCTTCTAGCATCACTGGGGCATTCTGAGTGCTACAGAAACCATCAAACTCTAAACCTCACTGGGCTGTCTGCCCTCCCTGTTTAAACTCTGGGGCCCAGACCCAAACAGTTCACTTGGCCACCCTCGAGAGCAAGAGCCAGGGAAGTAGATCCCTACCCTGTCTGTGAACGGAGGAAACCAGACACAGCTGGGACGCAGGACCTAGGAGCAGTGCAGCAGATGCTCACTGGCTGAGTGCCTCTTGAGGTGAGCAGTGGTGCGCAGCAAGACATCCTCATCGGTGTGCAGTGCTGAGCTCAGGACTGGCTCCACTCAAAGCGAGCACAGGCCTAAGTCTCCCGCTCGTCTCTCCTCCCACCCCTAACACTTCCTTTGCTAGGTCATCTGCTATGACATACGCCCAAGTCGTCAACATCCCACCGATGGGCCCCCGTCATGTCAGACTCAGGTTCCCTGGCTCTTCCTCTTTGCCTAGATGGACCTCCAAAGGTACATTGAAATTCTCTGCTGCAGTCGTCAAGATCAGGAGGTATCCATTTCTTCTCCCTTCCTCAAGACTGGATCAGCTCCTTCTATTCTCTCCCTCCACATGGGCCACCGAGGAGAGGACCACAGGCTCTGATGCAACCATGACTCCTCTGGATTAGGCCAAGAAACTTCCCAAACCATAAAGATGTCCAAACATTGGCCCAGCTTCTTGCAAACAGACATAAACTGCCTCAATCACATCCGGGCCCACCACACCCCCTCCCCTGGGCTTCAGGCACCATCTGGCATCTCCACCCTCAGGCAGCCTATAGCTACATAGTGGTAGGAAGCAGGACCAGGAGAGAGGGCCCACCACTATGCCCAGCCCATCCCCTGAAGCTGAGGCAGGGCCTTTGATGCTGCCTACCCTCACCCTTTGCTGAGCAGTGACAGCCTGCTTGCTAGCTGATGCCAAGCTGCCTCGAATCGGTTATTTTTAGCCTGTTTGTGTATCCCATTTCAAGCTAACTCTGTGTCACCACTTGCTATCATAACAGAGAGCACCTGGCCGCCTCTCCGAAGAGCAACAAATATGCTTTGGAGAGTGCCGGGGATTGCCAGGAGCGCCAACTACATCTCCAGCCTGACACCCAGCTGCAACAAAGCAGATTCCTTTCTTCCCTTCGCTCGAAAAGCCTAATCCAGATAAGCCAACCGACAATGGCTGCTTGGCCTCCCAAGACTTCCCTTCCCCTGGTGATGGGACTCACACCTGGTGACATCAGCCTGGCACAGTGTACGGCTGGCCGAATACCAGCTCCCAAGACTTCCACACCCTAAGCCCCAGCTTCATCCAAGAGCGACTGCCCTTCCCTCCACATGCCAGCCTAGAACCAGCCCACCCCGCAGCAGCCAGAAGAGCAGGCCATCAGGACAGACTGGAAGGGTAGGCACTAGCTAGCATGGTCATATATTTGGGCCGGAAGTCAATGAGAAGTCACAGAACATTGGCAGAGCTGGCCTTCTGCTAACATGGCTAGATTGTCCCCAGAGGTGCTCAGAGGAGTGGGTGCTGTGGCAGTTAATCTAGAACATTCTTTTCTCTGGTCTGACTCCTGCAAAGTTGAGAGCCAAGTACCCCTGCCATCAGGAGACTGAATACAGATGGAGAACCCTGGGACCCTCATGGGAGCCAGGCACCATGTGGACAGGCTGAACTACTTGCCACCATCTTGGAAGTGCTACCCAGATACTCTGACTCTAGAGCCCTCTTTCATGCCCTACTCCAGCTAGCTGGCTCTAATCAGTGTTTGGAGGGAGAGGAAGACTGCTGCCCTCAGACCCACAGCTTCAACTGCCACCAAGAGATAAAGTTAGCTGAGGTGCCATAATGATCAAGACAGAGCACTGAATAAAACAGAAAGGGAAGTCAGATAGAAGCCTTTGGTGGCAGGCCAAAGCTGCCCTTGGTTTGGGCAAACACACACACACACACACAC